>LJIJ01004007.1:0-16450 GCA_001718145.1 Orchesella cincta | reverse complement strand
CGAAATAGTAATAAATATCCAAGAGAAGCAATATGAAAATCCATTGATTTATTTGAAAGAACAATGATGTTATCGAGCGAAATATTAGTATAACCGTACATGCAGTTGATCAGACAGCAGTTACAAGTAAAATGGCATCAAAAACACTTACCAAGAAACCCGCCTTTGAAATATTGTGTCGTAGTTTTATTAAAAGGATTAACTGAGCTGTTTAAAATGATTGACAACTTAAATGCCTATATGAAATTTTGTAGCATTCTTTTTGACAAGAAAACAGTGTCAAATGAAAATGGCACTTTCTAAGGTGCTTTCATATAAACATCACGAAATAGTATAAATCCAAGGGAAGAAATGAAAATCCATTGAATTATTTGAAAGTTAAACTGATGTTATCGAGCAAAATATAGTTATACCTGTACATGCAGTTGATCAGACAGCAGTTACAAGTAAAATGGCATCATAAAAACTAACCAAAAAACCCGCCTTTGAAATATTGTGTCGTAGTTTTATTAAAAGGGATTAACTGAGCTGTTCAAAAGATTGACAACTTAAATCCTATATGAAATTTTGTAGCATTCTTTTGACACAGAAAATAGTTTTCAAAATGAAAAAGGCAATTAAATCTTCTCACATCTTAATTTTTTCATGCACCAACACGAACATGATGCTGTAAACCTACCTTACTCCGATATGATTTGGAACATACAGAGCAAAAATGGCTTAGTGAACATTCCAAACAAAAATCCGGCTTCTCACGAGTGTGTTTACGTAAATGTGAGTTAAGATTGCTGAAATTTAGACCTTTATAATTACAAAATAAGCAGCTATGTTGCTTCTCTCGTTTTTCACAATTGTGCATGTAACGGAAATGAGTTTTGAGATCCCCCGAGTAAGAAAAGGCTGAAGGACACTGGGTGCACTTGTATGGTTTTTCCTTGGTGTGAACTCGCATGTGACATTCCATTGCATATTTTGTAATGAAAGATTTTCCGCAAATTCCACACAAAAAACGTTTGTCTCCCGCGTGAGCTTTCATGTGATAATTTAAACTAGATTGGGTAGATAGTTTTTGTGGCAAATGTCACATTCATAAGGGCAGGCGTCTCCAATCCCATGTGTGCGACGGTTGTGATGTTGAAGACCGCCGTTGCTCCTGTATCTCTTCCCACATGTGACACATTTGTATGGTTTTTCTTCCAGGTGGGTTGCTATGTGGCTTCGAAGGTACCAAGTTGTTCGAAAAGATTTTCCACACAAGTCACAGGAATGAGAACGAGGACTCATAATGTGAGTTTTCGTATGACAAGTCGAACCCGATTTCTGCCTAAACGACAAAGGACACTTTTTGCACTCGTACGCCCTCTCATTTAAATCAGTCCGGATGTGACTGGTGAGATCTTGCAAGTAAAAACATGTTTTCTCACAGAATACTCACACGTGAGTTTTCATCCCGGTATGAATTTTCATGTGAGCTGAAAAAGCTTTTATAAAATGTTCTCTCACATAAATCACACTCGGCACGCTCACGTACACTTTTCTTCATATATTTAGTTTTTTAAGATTAGATGATCCAAATAAAAATATAATACAATAAATTTTTTAAACTAGATCCGAATGTTTAATATGCGGATAAAAATATTTGTTCAAACAGCCTTCCAGAATGAAAATAATAATATTCTGTGTTTTCACAAGACACTTATTCTGTTTAGTTGAGAGAATTTCTCATCCATATCCAGTTATACACTCAAGGGCACTTCTTTTCAAGGAAAATGCAGTTGGTATGTACCTGTTGCAGCTTGCATGGTGCATCCACTCATGCTCAAGCTTCATACAAATATATCCATACAACTTTCCGAATACAAAATGCTTTTAAAGCTCAAATCATTGCATTTATTTAACTTAGGTACTTCATCCCTTTTCGTTTGTCTGTTGACTGCGGATCCACGAAACAGAAATGCGGAATGTGTGAAGGTAGGAGATACTTTGAACTATGCATATTTTTTGCTACGGTGCTACATTCTTGTAGTTTGTACCTTGTGTATATTTTTGTAGTAAAGAAAGCAGAGATGTATTACATGCTTGAATCTTCCATAGTTTTGTTTCGTCTGCTCAATCCCACTTCTTTTTCTTATTGAGCAAGAGCTCATGTACCTTTCAAGGCCGAAACGGAATAAAGTGCATGCAGAAGGTATCAGGTTTACAATATTGCTTGATATTCACAAGTTAAGGCACAAGAAAGCTATTCAACAAGTTTTCAATATGTTGAAAATTCTGTAGCAGGTAGAAACTGTAGGCAAATCAATCATCCAATAACGATAAGATTGTCGAGGTTTTGTTTCTGTTACAATTTGTAAACTACTTTTAAAAATTCAATTTGTTTTTAAGGTAAGTCTCTGCCTGAATTAATCATTTCTGGAAAACGACAACATTTGGATTTTTCATGAAATATTTACTTTTGATCCGGATGTGATGTAGTGGGACCCGCAGGCAGAAAAGCAATGTTCATGTGTGTTTTACAGAGCGTAAAATTTTCCTGTAGTTTCTGTTCATTTTGTACCTCTGTCCGATGCGATGTCATTACTCCTTCCTTTTCTTAGGTAACACTCAATCTTTTCTGAGCAGAATGAGAATGATGTACCATATTATACAAATAGCTACTCACATGAATCGGCTGGCTAGCAATACAATGCCACACATTTCTTGAAAAGTATTTTTAGTCTACAATAAACCATAAAACTATTTAAAACAATCCGACGTTGAAGTTAAATTTGGGTTTGGAATGTTTCTTGATTTATTGAGTTTTTATTAAAAATTTAGAACAAGAGCATGTGGAAATAGGACGTAAATACTTACAGAATTCATCGTGCAATTCAAACTCTAATCTAGTAGTACATAGTATAAGTATTTTTACAATTCTAACTTTCTTCAGGATGGTTGGAATTTTTATTTTTGAAGTTGGGTTTGTTTGGCTCAAGTTTGTAGACATTGAATCATTTAGCAAAGTGATGATGATGAAATAACCATCCTTCAGTTTTTCGTTTGGAAATATGGACAAACGTGTTTATGCAATTGAAAATATAATGATATATATGTGTACATATATTGTTAGGAACGAAAGACATCATTCTGTTTTAATTTTACAAATATATATAAATATAAGTATCTTACATACTTACTAGTAAATTTTCATATGGCGTTGAAGAAAAACCTTCTTCAGGAAAACTATCGTGATCTTGATCATAATGACGATGGAGGGTTTACGAGGTGAGGATGTTGGATGACACTCCACATAAAAATGTCTTTACATCATTCCAAAACTTACTTTCTTGGTAATTGGTAATTATGCTAATACGCCTTGATGAAATCAATTGGAATTATCCAGTTGGGAAAACAGTTCGGCACCAGAATGATGTCTTGCGTTGTGGCTTTCAGACCACACATGGTTCCATACGAGTTGTTGCAGTTTGAGCAACTATAAGGTCGTTCATTAACGTGACGGCTGAGCAAATGCCCTCGAAGTTTGCTGAAGTCAGTCCCAGCCCAGGTACAAAAAAACAGGTGGTTGTTTTTCTCCGTTTTTCACCATTGTGCTTGCATTTCACATGTTTTTTGAGAGTATCCGTCCTTCTGAAAGCCAACGGGCATTGAGAACACCGAAAGGGTCTCTCATTTGTGTGAATTCTCATATGGGATTTCATCTTTGAGCTTCTGCTATAAGATTTTCCACAAATTGAGCAAACAAATCTTCTCACATTAACTTTTTCATGCACAACACGAACATGATGCTGTAAACCATCTTTTCTCCGATACGATTATGAACATACAGAGCTAGAAAATAGCTCAGTTGCTAAGTGGCGCAATTTGTGAGGTTGAAGTCCACCCGCTTGAGAAAAAGATACATCAAACTCCGTACAAAAATATGGATTCTGGTGACTGTGTCGACGTAAATGTACGTTGAGATGCTGGAGGGTTTCTCCTTCCCACTTACTTGCAAAACAACCAGCTATATTGCTTTTGTCGCTTCTCACCGTTGTGCACATAGCGAACGTGCTTTCTGAGAGTGTCTGATTCTGAGAAAGCTGAAGGGCACTGGGAGTGCTTGTATGGCTTTTCACTGGTGTGAACTCGCATGTGCGATACTAAGGCAGCATTATTTGTAAAAAATGTTTGACAAATTTCGCAAGAAAAACGCTTTTCGCCCCTGTGAACTTTGATGTGGTAAGATAAACCAATGGTTCATGGATACTTCTTGTCGCAAATTCCACATTCATAAGGATATAGGTTTCCAAACCCGTGTGCCGTTCTTTTGTGGTAATGTAGCGAACCAGCATTCGAGTACCTCTTCCAGCAAGTGAGACATTTATAAGGGTTTTCTTTCAGGTGAGACGAAATGTGGGTTCGGAGTTGATGAACAGTTGAGAACGATTTTTCGCACAAACTACACGAATGTGGGAGTCCGGTTTTGTGAGCTTTTTTATGATGCTTCAAACGACCTGCTTGTCTGAAGGAAGCAGGACACTCTGGACAAAGATAAGGTTTCTCATTTAGGTGACTCCGAATGTGATTTTTGAGACCTTTAGGAAAAATGTTTTATCACAGAATACACACACGTGAGGTTTTATCCCTGTATGAATTTGAATGTGGGCTGCGAGAATATACTTGGAACTAAAAGTGTGCTCACATGTTTCACACTGCACTCGGTCAACAACACGTTTCTTCATTTTGTTTGTATGAATTATTAATTGAACAAAATTGTAAAAGACAATTTTTGTAGTTTTGCGTTAATAATTTCTTTTCAAAGAATTATTTTTATTTGTTTAAATATCTATCTATCCTATATTATTTCAACACAATAAAAACCAACTATTTGTGAGAACTTCACCCCATTTCGGCAATGTACTCAAGATGATTTCGTTTCAAGGAATGTAGCACAGTCTTATGTACTTGTTGCAGCTGGAATATGGTGCATTTACTCATAATCAAGCTCAGACAGGTAGTTCCGTTCACTTTCACAAATACAAACATTTTGAGCTCATTTACCTATTGATGGGAATATACGTCTGTCGTTCCTTTTATTGTATTGTCTAGTCTTTACACTGGGCAGAAACGCGGTTCTATTGATACAGAAGCGTTTCTTTTCACAGAATAGAATACGGCATTCAATATTATGCATGTTACATCCACATAGGTTCAAGGTCACGATCACCATGCACAATAACTTATATTTCCAATGCTTCGAGTTCCTTTTTTTCTCGCAATGAAAAAGTGGGTTTGGAATTTCTTTTCTTTCATTCTCTGAGGGACTGCATGAACGCGGGCAAACTATGGTGTGTGGTAGTAGCTATACAGTTTGCATAACCCTACAAACTCATTCCATTTTCCTACTTGCATACATATTTGTTATTTATGCTTGAGTCTTCCATACACTTTTGCGGCTTGCTATATTTCACTATTTCATCATTAAGATTTTTGTTAACATCAGCAGCGTACTTTTCATGCAGATTTCTAACGCCGTGCTTTTATTATTATTTATTTATGGAATTTTCATTGACAACTCAAACACGGAGCAAATGTATAATAATGTAAACATAATTGCTATACGTTTGTTTACACACGATGATTTCCTCAATTTTAATTAATATTTTGATGAGCGCTTAACAAATGAGTTTGCAAACATTTTTTGCGCGCAAAGGATTTGAAACAAATCTCACACGAAACGGTTTAGAATGAACTAATTTGTGCTGTCTCAGCAATACCTTGTTAAAGAATGATTTGTCACATTCCAAACAAAAATTACTTCGTTCAAATACGTGACGACTCAATAAATGGTTTTGAAGCTCAGTGAATTTGGTCCCCCCAGTCACAAAATAAGCAGTTGCTGTTTTTCATCCGCTTTTTCTCCATTGTGGATGAATCTCAGGTGGCTTTGGAGAGTCCTGAAGTTGCAAAGCTTGCGGACATTGGGAACACCGAAACGGTCTCTCATTTGTGTGAGTCCTGATATGTCGTTGTAGGGTTGAGTTAGTGACAAAATGTTTTCCGCAAATTCCACATTTAAATTGGCTTACGGCAACTCTTTCATGAACCAACCGGAAATGTTTTTGTAAAGTATCCTTTCTTCGAAAGCATTTCGAACATTTGGAGCATGAGTAGGGTTTAGCTCCCGTGTGAACGAGTTGGTGACGTTGGAGTCCACGCACTTTGAACATAGCAGGCATCACATTTCAAGCAAAAATATGGTTTCTCATGAGTGTGTTGACGTAAATGGGTGTGAAGATGGCTGAAATTTCCACCTTTCCAGTTACAGAATAAGCAGCTATGTTTCTTTTCTCGTTTTTCGCAATTGTGCTTGTAACGGAAATGAGTTTTGAGATGCCCCGATTGGGAAAAGGCTGAAGGACACTGGGAGCACTTGTATGGGTTTTTCCTTGGTGTGAACCCGCATGTGGCGACTCTACCATGCATATTCGTAATGAAAGATTTTCCGCAAATTCCACACATAACGTTTGGTCTCCGGCGTGGAGCTTTCATGTGGTTTATCAAACCAGATCTGGTAGATATTTTTTTGTGGCAAATGTCACATTCATAAGGGTAAGCTTCTCCAAGCCCATGTGTGCAACGGTTGTGATGTTGAAGACCACATGTGGCTCCTGTACTCTTCCCGCATGTCATACATTTGTTATGGTTTTCTCCCAAGGTGGGATTTAATGTGGGCTTCGAAGTTGATAAGCTGTTAGAAACGATTTGTCACACAAGTCCACGAATATGAGAACGAGGACGCTCACTCATACTGTACCATTTCGTATGACAAGTCAAAACCGATTTCTGCCTAAAGGACAAAGGACACTTTTTGCACTCGTACGCCCTCTCATTTAAATGAATCCGGATGTGACTGGTGAGATCTTGCAAGTTAAAAAATGTTTTGTCACAGAAGACACACACGTGAGTTTTTATTCCGGCATGAATTTTCATGTGAGCTGCAAGAGCGAGTGTTTGTCATAAAATGTTCTCTCACATAGTTTCACACTTGGCACGCTCACGTACACGTTTCTTCATATTTAGTTTTGTTGAAGATTAGATTTAATCTAAATAAAGAAATAAGTCAATTTAATTGTTTAATTTTTGTAATACTAGCTAAGAATATTTACTACTGGGCGGGAGAAATGGTGTATTCAGACATGTTTCCAAAATGACAATAATAATATTTTGTGTATTCGCAAGACACTCTGTTTACTACAGAGAATTTCTCACCCATTTCCAGCTATATACACATGGGTACTTCTTTTCAAGGAATGCGTTGCAGTTGGTATGCACTTGTTGCAGCTAGTATACTACAATACATATATACTACATATCCACGCATACTACAAACCCAGATTTAATGCTCAGGTATATCTGAACACTTTCTCTAACCAACCTAATGCTTTTGAAGCTGTTCACTCACATGTTCAATGTGGGCCCACAAAGCATAAATATTATGTGTGTAGGTATTGCTCGTTTATGTATATCCATGAGCGTGTTTTTTGTCTCTCGTTGCCAAACTTCTCGCCACGTATTTTTGGTTGTAACACATGCACTTGTGTATTAAATACTTGAGTTCCATAGAGCATTGTGGTTTGCTCGATTTCATCACACTTTTCTGATCCCTCTTTCCTATTGAATAAAAGAACATCCGCAGTTGAGAATTGAAATAGAGTGAACCGCAAGCAGATGGATGCTAGGTAAAAAATAATGTCAAATTTTTTCGGCAAGACTATGCATATCCATGCAGCAAGTTATCTGAAAAAAACTTCAATAAACTAAGTTAATAAAAAGTTCAATAGTTTCATTCACTACACAACATTTCATATTCAGATTATGCAATATCTTTACAATTCAACCTTTTTCCAATGATGGATTCAGGGTGATGATGATTATGGAGTGGAATATGAGTGCTCTTTGAGTTTCCATCTAATTCAACTACCCAATTCTTTTTAAAATAAAAATTTATGTTTTTGATGAATCCCAAAAAGCATTTCTTGGGGTATTTCCGTTTTTCTTCACCTTCCAGTCGCAATGGAAACCGGTCCCTACCAGCTGCCGCTTAGGCTGAGGATGGCAAATTGAAGCCAAGAAATCAGTAAAATATGTCAAACAAATACCTAAAATTAGGTCAAGTATATCTTAAAATAGACCTGAAATCCGTAAAATATGTCAGATATGCCGCGTGTTTTGAGATATATAGGTTGTTTTATTGTCAAAAAATCGAAAAATTTTAACTGTAATCTATTCGTACAATATCAACCACATAGGGGCAAATCAGGATATTATAAACTATAATGAATTTTTTCCATTCAAGAAAGGCTTTTCTTATAGTAAACCCCCTTTTAAGTTCCTCTGTAGTCAAAGAAAAAGAATTTTAACTATACTACAAGAATGGCTCTAAATTAAATTAGCATCTCCACGATTTTTTGGTATTGCATTCAATCTTTTAGACCAACGTATAACAGTGCCTCACATACTGACAACTGAAATTAAATTTCTACTTTCCATAGCACTCAATTACATATGGATGGGCTTCAAAAAGCAAAGAGAGTGAATTAAAAGCAGAATAGAGACTGATTAGCACATATAGTATACACATAAACTGACACCATTTATTGTAAATATTGACAAAAGATAGTTAGTAACTTTTATATTCCTGAATAATCGGGGTATTTTTGCCTGACGATACATGTAAAATCGCACAATATGCACATGATACCACAAAAAGCCAAAAGTATGCAAAATATAAGTGAACTTGGTCTCATGGACCTATTTTTATACACCTTGTTCATATGCGGAGATCCGACATATCTGTCAGTTTTATCAAACAAAACAGTTTGCAAAATCATTTAAGTTCGACGCCTAGTGATCAGGATTCATGCATATTCCATGATGCCTGAGTTAGGCTTTGAACGTACCGCCGATTTGCCCTTGGGGAGCAAGCTTGCGCCTTTTGGTCATTTTTGGGCCGCTTTCGCACTTTCGGCCCTTGCAGAACTTTGGCCCTTGTCAGAATTTTGCCCATTCTGAATTTGGCCCTTGTTGAAAGTTGCCCTTATCGCCAGTTTGCGCACTTTAGGGCACATTTGCCCTTGCGTAATTTTGCGCCTTTGATAACATTGCGCTTTAAATATTTCACAACTTGTAGCTATGCATCATTTTGCAAAACATATTGGTACTCCTCCTGTACGATTATAGTAAACGGAGTCAGTAATAAGAATCTAAGTATTTTATGTAGTAAGTTATTCCTTTTCTTGTTGTATTTTACTTAAAATTGATTAATTGAAATGCGATTTGCCATTGCTTTATCTTATAAATTTCTTCTGGTCTTTAGTATAAATAAATGTCTTGTTTATTCTACTTTCAAAAAATTCAGCATGGGCAGAATTCAGGGGGGGCGTGCAGGGCAAAAGTTCCGCAGTGGCAGAGTGGTAAAAGGGCAAAATGACCCAAAAGGCAAGTTTCCCCAAGGGCAAATCGCCTAGACCCGGTTTGAACGAGGTACGGTAAAACATTTGCAGACAAGGATCACGCGATAATGATAGTGAATGCAATGCTACCAACCAAAAGAACGATGACACTTGTCTTTGTGTAAATGATGCTATCCAACGTTTCCATTCTATTACACCCGTGTGCAAAATAAGCAAAGCAAGCAAGATAAGGGACAGTGCTCTCCAACCAAATATTTTCTGTTTGCTCACGTTCCCAAACTATTTCTCTCAAGCTCAACTGGGAAGTTGTTGAAGGGGAATGAATGAGTGTGTAAGCCAATTTCATTACATTACACACAGACGGGATTGAGGTGCATTCCATATGCATTACACGAATTCGCTCGGCATAAGTTTACTTTGATGTTTGGATTGGATGTTTGGATCATTCACAAAATGTAGTGTGCTACAATTAATAATTAAGAGTCTGAAAATCAATTATGGAATGACGTTTTTCTTGATTAACCACATTCATTCGGGAAAAAATTTCAAACGCTGGTTACTTTTTGACAACTGCATTGAATTAACGGCATGCATGAAACTCACTGCACTCACGGCTTTAGCTTTAGTTACAAAAAGGATTGGATTTGTTTGTCCAATATTTTGGCGTCGTATAAGTTACAACAGTAGATTGCATCATGAGCAGAGCCTTTCACGCTTTTGGGAATATATATATTGAAATAGCAACAAAACAAACATAATGGTGTGCAAAATCTCCAACGGAATAAAATGGGTTTAGTAAGTTATCCTTTAATAAAAACACATTCCGATGGCAACCGTCGCAAACTTAGCTACACGCTGAATATTGGATCTCATGCTACCAACGATTATGCTTAGCATTACTTTCATTGTTGTTATCTCGTCCCTTTGCACACAAATATCTGAGTTTAACTTAATTTTCAGCTTTTTGTGAGTCCTGCAAAACATTGATTAAAACTTATCTGGTCTTGTGTGGATTTGACTGGAGTGAGTGAAGTTATCTGTGACATGCTCAAAAACTTCACTTATTCATTATGTTTTTCACTTTTTTATCTCGCAAAAATGTAATATAATCCTAGCCTGAACCATATATAAAACCAACACTCAAGGAGAAATGAATGTAAATGCAAAGTGGTGGCAACAGTGATAACACAAATAAAGAAAACATTCTACGTTTATTTAATGTGCACCATTTAATGAAAAATGTATGATATTCATACAGTTTGTTGGTGTCGTCCTCTGAGAACAACCAACACGTAGCTAACGTCCAACTGACAAATTTAATTTACAATTGTCGCAGTGGCGTTCCAATAGTTTCGTCCGGGTAAAAACTGGGATTGATCGAAATGGAAGAACATCAAGAAAATCATATTGCTCAAAACCTGTCCGCCCTTGTGGACATAACTGATTGCAACGTAACCTGCATTTCAGTTTTGGTGGAAAATAAAGTATTCGGAAAGGATGACTTGTCGTTTTTGGTAATATCGGTTCTTAGGAGAAAAAGTTCAATACTTTACTTACAGTTGAGTATGTTAGTATCATAGGATTCAATAGCTGACAAAAGGAAGAGGGTACTGGAGTTTTACCAACTTATAATGAAAAAAGCTGACTCATATGGACACTTGCTTGTAGCGATGGAAAAGAGTAACCAAACCGGGGCTCTTGCAATTCTAAATGGCTTGGCTTTAAAGGGATATACTTCACAAATGGATAGAGAACCCAAACCAGGCTCTTCGAGAAGTACGATGAAACAAGCGCAAGGTTAAACAAATACAGAATGCAAATTATTCTCCCAAAACTCTATGCATAATTTTTATTGTATTTTTATCATACACGTTCATAAATTAGTTGCAAAATACTATGGAAAACCAACCTTCCCCCCAATCCGATTTGACGTGTTTGATCCCGTTCGACTTTTCACTGGGAGAGTTGAAGAACTCGAACAACTTCATCAGAAACTGCAGCAAAATGACACAAAAATAGCAGTCATTTCCCAAATGGCATCAATTGTTGGTCTGGGAGGAATTGGCAAAACTGAGCTTGCCCGAACTTATATGAAAAACTATGCAGAAGAATACGACAACAATCTGATTTGGATCAATGCTGAAACGGAAGAAACGTTGACGGAGTGTTTTCGTAGATTGGCCACGGATTACCTAAAGCTGTCCAATGATAAAGATAAGAAGATAACATCACTCATTGATGAAGTATACAACTTTTTTAATGGAGTTCGATCGCTGTTTGTCTTTGATAACGCAGAAAGCAATGACTATATAAACAATTTTATGCCGATGAGAGTGACTGAGAAACCTTATATTCTGATCACGTCACGAGACACAGACTGGTCTTTTGGCGTGGAAATGTTGGAACTCCATGAAATGAATGAACAGGAAGCCATCCAATTCGTGAAAACGGGTTTGCAAATTCCGGATGATCACAGCAACGCAAGTATTATTAAATTGGTGAATAGACTTCAATATTTTCCCCTGGCAATATCTCAAGCCATCTCTTACATTAAACAAAAACAGAAACTCCGCAGATTCAGCATTGATGATTACTTGAAAGTTTTCGAATCTTGCACGGCGGAGCTATTAAATTCAAAACGACCAGCAGCTGAGCTCAACACCTACACCAAAACCACAATGACAACATGGAAAGTGACAACTGATTTGATTTCGACTATTGAAGATGTTGGAAGCCAAGCAATATTATTGCTTAACATGATTTCCTATTTTCAACCCGAAAAAATCCCTATTAAACTGCTACAACCAAACAGCGAAGACGAAGAAAACTTTGAAAGCGACAGCAGAGGGAAGACCATTGGTTTACTCGTGAAGTATTCGATGGTCAACAGTCAACCGCTTCAAGAAACACTCAGCATTCATCGACTCGTGCAGGAAGTCACCCGAAACCAGCTAAAACAAGATGGAGAGGAGCAGAATATTTTGAGATACACCATGCAATTTCTTTCTGAATATGAAAACCTTGACGTTGTAAACCATGCATGCTCCGTCTTCAAATATTGCGCTCCACACAAAACTCTTGTCATCGAGTTTAAGTATATCCCTTCAGATATATTGGAATATTGGATAATCACGGAGGAAGTCCTTATGCTCTGAATATCGCTGATGAACTCAGAGGAATACTTCTAAAACACATTTCTTCTACAGATGTCGATGTAATTAGATTAGATAGAAGAATGGCTATGTTAGAATACCAAATGGGTAACTTTGATAATGCATTTAAAGAATTCATCAAGTTATTACCATTTTACGAAGAAAACCAAACCGGACTTTTCACTGAGGATGAAATACTTTACACCCAACAATACCACGCAAAACTTCTGAGACATGTAGGAAGACAAATTGAGAGCTTAAATTTTCATACCAAATTATATAAAAAGTTAAATGCTCTCAAAGGACAAGATGATTGGCAAACTGTAGACGCTTTGGTTGATATAGCAGACTGTCTGATTGAACTTGGACATTTTAAACAACATCCACCTTTAAATGTGGAGTATCTCCATATTTTGCCGGAAGGGTTTGGGACTAAGAGTCCTTGGAAAATAATTTCACTTCTGAAAACTGCGTATGAAAGTAAGAAACATTTGATAGGTTCCAACTATGAATATGCCAATACTTTCTTCAGAGTTTCAAGATGTTTTTATGACCTTGAGGACAAAGAGGAGGCTGGCATAGTTGCTAGAGACATTTATGAATGTGGAAAAAACTCGAAAGACTCCAGAATCCAATCGATTTCAATGAAATGCTTAAACCGTCTTGCAATTATCAAAGCTGATGAAGGAAAACATGAAGACGCATTGAAGATGTATGAGGAAGCTCATTCTTTTTATTTAAATATGGTTGGAGGCAGTCAAATTGGCACCCTCATAATAAAATAAAATATGTTAGAAACACAACTCAAACTTGGAAACCTTGAGACTGCCTTGGATGGATTTCGGGAGGTTTTAAAAAAGATGTTGACCCATTATCCTGATTCCACATGTTAGCAATGTAGAATTAGATATTGCTATTACTTTATGTGACATGAAGAGATACGATGAGAGTTTGAAGCTCCTACTTGATTTGAAAGCTAAACTCAAAGAAAAGTTTCCTCATTTAGTGTCGAATATATCAATGTAAATGACTGGATAGAAAAGATACAAAAACAAATTAGTTCCTTTGTTCGTTAATCGGTAAATATAGAGTGAGGAAATTAAATATCAGCCCATTCCTTTTTACAATCTGCATGAATATATTAAAAGTAGTTTGCTCCTATCCTGGCTGTAGTGTTTGTATTTGTGGGTGTAGACACATATATACTGATAATTGAACAATGTTTGACTTGAGAACGTTATGATTGTAAGAGTAACACTACCCATGATATGATAGTTCAGTAAAATAACAACACTATAAAATTTATCAAACATCTTGTTATTTCATAATGTATTTGTTTTCATTTATCTCCAGCAATTAATTTTGAAAATACGCCATAGGACTAAGTTTTTCATATGTAACATATTTGGTACCATAATTTGGGCATTCTTCTAAGTTTTTGTTTACATATATTCGCTTTCATATATATAATTTTCTTTCAAGCCAGTAATGAGATATGGTGACATTTTGTTTTGTAGCACTTAAGTTTTATAAAATGCATTTCGTGGCATAAATAGTTACAAGTATTGCGCATATTGATGCCAATTTTTCTGCTAATTTTTGTTACAAGTATGATGTGAACATTGTAGTCTGTCGACTGCAGATGCGGATTCGAATATATCTGCAATTAGAAAAAATATAGAAATTATTGGATTACAAAAACTGAAGGCAGATTCTCCTTTAAAAAACAAAACTATAAAAAACTACTTATTTATAAATAGAATTTTGACACTACGTAAAAGCTCTTCAGTTGTTGGTTGGTAGGTCGAGAAGACTACTTGTTATCGATGTTGATCATATTGCGGAAAGGGATAATGCAAATATTCTTGCGGAAAAATTTGAGCAATCGTACAGAAATTGCCTGACATCGGAATCGGATTCATTTGTGACGTCCTCATGCATCGTTACAACGATTTATGCGCATTTGCTGAACAACTACAACTATAAGGTCGGTATTAACACTGCGGGAACGTAAACGGACATTCATATTGCATTTAAAATCAGTCCAATCCAGTTCAAAACAAGCAGTTCTTTTTATTTTCTTCGTTTTCAGTCATTTGTGCTTGCATCACCATGCGTTCGGAGACTGTCACATCTTGTAAAAAGCAAGAGTACATGCGAACCCAAAGCGTCCTTCCATTTGCTATGTATTTATGTGGAAACTTGCTTCTTAGAATCTATACGACTTTTATAAATTGCCGCACAAAATTTAATAGTTTTTCATGACGCACAACTTAATATTGTGCTGGTAGGGTGTCTTTTCTTCTTTTCGATAAGATTTCGAACACTCAGAACAAGAAAACTTGGCTATTGAATGAAGAAACATGTGACGTTGAAGTACACCCACTTGAACAAAAGATGCATCACATTTCAAGCACAGATATGGTTTCTCATGAGTGTGTTTACGTAAATACGTGGGAGATGGTTGAAAAGGTTTCCGCCAAATCATCAAAAATAAACAGCTGGATGGGTACTTCGTTTTTCACAATTGGCAGCGTAACGAACATTCTCTGGAGACTTTCATCTTGTTCCAAAACCTGAGGTGCACAGGGATATTAGTCTTATCCCTGGTGTGAATACGAATGTGGCACGCTATCGCAGCATTGGTAATGAAAGTTTTTCCACAAATCATTTGTATCCTGCATGAATCCCCGTGGAACGATAGTTGTATGCTAAAGCGCCGTGTGCTCTGTTCAGTTTCATGAGATGTTTTTATTCAGTCTTGAACTGTTAGACAGTCAAAGAATTATAATCGAAGTTCTAGTTAAAGAATCCTGATGTCAGAAGGAATTTTTTGTGCTCAGTTATAAAGTCATTTTATGCTCATTTGTTCGTCAAGCCAGTTTTTTTTCGTTTTCGTTTCCGAATTTCCATAGTATATTCAATATTTAGCAAGCCAGCTGTCATTTACAATCACAGAAAAAAACAATAATCGTATGCGAAAGATGTGGACTTCGTTATTCGTTGTTCGTTACATAGCTCTAAGAATCTATATTCTGTTGAGTTGAATTGACTGATTATTTGCGAATTACCAACTCCTGTCTGAACAGGATGTCTGAGACTTAAAATTACGACTCAAGGATACATATTTATTCTTTATCAAACTTGATCAACCATACAGTCATTTAAAGCACCGGATTCTTT
Organism: Orchesella cincta; assembly: GCA_001718145.1. Classification (NCBI taxonomy): domain Eukaryota; kingdom Metazoa; phylum Arthropoda; class Collembola; order Entomobryomorpha; family Orchesellidae; genus Orchesella; species Orchesella cincta. The sequence continues at coordinate 660 of LJIJ01004007.1, read as the reverse complement.
ATGTTCTTATTCATTGACCTAACATTTTAATAAATTCTTACCTACAAATGTGCGATACGATAGCTCTCGCACACTTGTGGTTTTTGCACGCTCAACATCTTGAATCCCTGACAGTATTTTCCACAGTGACCGCCTACCAATTTCCTTCTTACTACATTCTAGCTCACAATCTTTTTTCGGATATGGTATTGGTACAAAGTGCAAAGTAGTGAACTTTTTTAAAACATTTCTGGGTTTGAAGCAGTTATCATATAACAGCAAGAATGAACTTCTTTCATTTTCCATTTGTGGGAATTTTATTTACTCTATTGCCTAGTCAATCCTTTATGACCGAACAAGTCATTTATGATTTTACGTATCAACTAAATGCAATTAGAGCAGGAAATCTATCCGTTCAAGAATTTTCAGCGAATATCGTGTCATATTTTGATACTTCGTCACTAACATGGAGTTCGGAATATACGCCATGTAGATGTCGGTTAAAATCATTTTTAAGAACGGCATGTTCTCCATATTTTAAAAAATTATGTTTAATCAAAAACATAGATTGCAATAATTATCCTGATATGTTGATGTGGAAATCAAGAATGACGCACTTTCATTAGTGGATGGGGTAATGAGACTTTGACGCACACTGAAGTTAAGTACTTCAATTTAATT
>LJIJ01004006.1:0-16450 GCA_001718145.1 Orchesella cincta | reverse complement strand
TCTCGAAATAAGCTTTTACTTCTTTTAAACTGAATGCACGCAGCTTAACTTCCTTTAACCACAAAATTTAATGCCCAAGCACAACCATACTAATTTCAAACTGGCTGCCGCCCACTTTATTCATCCTGCTGCAATTAATCCATTTTTTTGACTCAACGTTTAATAACTCTACTTTAATTCAAATATACCATTCATAAGTGACTGGGTTAACCGCCGTAGCGTTCAAAAAAAGCCCATCGTCATTTTACACGATAACCTGCTCTATTATTAGCTTTCTGACCAGATCTGCACATGTTTTGTTACATAACATGTATCACAACATAATATTTAGTACAAATAACACATTGAAGAATACCAAGTGAAATAGCTTAATTGTGTGTGACCAGGCCTAATGCGCTTAGCGAAAAATTACATAGATTAAACACAACATAAAACACCGTAGACAATATCAGCGACAATAATTTGAACTACATTTACCATGGCTTTCGACTGACCAATTTATGCTGATCCGTATAATACTACCAACTACTACTATAGAGAAGTAAATGCCGTACCTCTTCCCCTAAATTTATTACAGTAGTTTAAAAACTCATTATTTTCTAGGTAAATTAGTATAATATTGATTGTAAATATTATTCTTAATTTCACTTTACTTTCATCCTTGTTACCATTCTGAAATTGCACTTTTTGCTGTAGACAAAATACAATATGTATAATGCACCTCATTTTGTTTAGGTGGAATGGCTTAATAAGTTACGAAAAGTAGTGCGTAGATACTTACTCAACTAACGTAAACTCACAAACCAAACTGTTAACTAAAATAACGACTCAAAAATTACATTTGGCTCAATTTTTTGATTATTATGAAGATATTTAACAATGTACTGAATACAAAAACAGACACGTTATGAAGATGATGATGAGGATGATGGACCTCATCCAGACGCGAATTTTGGAGCAAGGTATGCCACTGCCTAATTCGTATGGCTGCGGCTTTCGAGCAAGACTATGCGAACATACCTTTGGAAGACTTTTGATCCATTTTATACATACATTCCGGTGAGGGATTTAAATTTTTATAGATTTTTTATAAAGTAAGCAAGTAATAAGTTTGCATTTTTTTGCAGACGTTCGCTAATTGTCACGAAGAAAAAGGACATCTTTTCGCTTCAGTGCTACAGACGCTGTCTATTTGCTCAGCCCGTTCAACCCAGTTCGGAGAGTTGCAGTGCCCGTTTTGACTCATGACTTTTTTCGCGTCATCATTACCACCATTTTATCCAACTGTATGGTCATGATCATGCCCTCCAGTCCTGTAACGAGTCTACTGAGTTAGTTAAACGCATTAGTAATTTAGAAAATAGTCCATAAATTTAGAGTACTTTTCTCGATCAATACGGTAGCTAATCATACGACTGTATGAAAATTATGACATAATATGAGGACGAATCATGACGTTCCTCACCTCAGCAGTAAAAACTACTTTCCGTCACAAGGATGGAATAGAGGTACGTAAGTTGATAGTTGTACTTTGTTTCGTTTTGTAGAGTTGTCTTTACAGCCATTTACACGTTCGAGTCGGCTGTGAAAGTGATGGCTCGTGGATTTATTCTGGAAAAGTTTACATACCTTAGAGATGCCTGGAATTGGCTAGATTTCGTAGTAATCTCCTTAGCGTGAGTCGTAAAAACTACAATATAGTTTTAGTCACTTAATTTAGATCATACTGCTTAGTGCTGTAGAAAGTAGTTTTCCTTTGAGTAGCTTTTAATATAACAATCTTCACATGATTCCACCACTTCCTATTACCCTAGCTGAACATTACGAAGGCAAGCACATTTTACATTAAAAAAATATTGCTAGTCTCACATTGCCCCTTGGCTGCAAACTTCTGTTGTTATGGTTGATGCTAAGTAATATCAGTATAATTTACAAAAACTACCTTACAGCTACGTGACAATGGGGATTAATCTAGGAAATCTAGCCGCTCTCAGAACCTTTCGTGTGCTGAGAGCCTTGAAAACCGTGGCTATCGTTCCAGGTCAGTATTCCAATGGATGACGTTTGACAAGAATGTAATTACAATTTGCAATGCATGGCGTAATAATTCTAGGTTTGAAGACCATCGTCGGTGCTGTCATTGAATCCGTAAAGAATCTGCGGGATGTGATCATTTTGACAATGTTCGCATTATCCGTGTTTGCACTAATGGGACTTCAAATCTACATGGGGGTCTTGACTCAGAAATGTGTGAGAGACTTCCAAGAAGACGGCTCGGAAGGTGCGGAACGGGACTTGAACTGGTTTACTTGGAACTCAAATCTCACAAATTGGCATCCTTATCCCCCCCAGAAGGGCTGTATTCGGGTGATTTGATTATCCATTGTGTGGGAATTCTTCAGGCGCTGGGTAATTTAACCATACATAATTTAGAACTGAGCTAAAACTAAATGCAGTTTTCAACTTCTCGTGATTTTTTCATGGATTTTTAGTACATGTCCCGAAAACTACACGTGCTTGCAAGGTTACGGAACAAATCCAAACTATGGATACACATCTTTCGACTCTTTTGGCTGGGCTTTCTTGGCAGCTTTTCGATTGATGACACAGGATTACTGGGAAAGTTTATACCAACAAGTAAGCAAAAACAAATTCAAATCATAATATTCTTACACGATTTAATCTATTATATTATTTTTTTTAAATACGACTGCATAGGTTTTACGAGCGGCTGGACCATGGCACATGTTGTTTTTCATCGTGATCATCTTCTTGGGCTCATACTACCTTGTGAATTGATCTTGGCTATTGTTGCAATGTCCTACGATGAATTGCAAAAGAAAGCTGAAGAGGACGATATGGCTGCGGCTGCTGAAGAAGAGGCGATGAGAGTAAGGCAACCTGCTAACATGTTGACGATTATAAGCAATGAGAAAAACATATTCCAATTTATAATGTAATAATTTCAGGCTGAAGAAGAGGCTCGAACGCGCTCGTGCGATGCCCGTCTAGCAGCAGCTGAAGCAGGCGATGCCGCTGCCGGAATTGCAGACCCACAAAAATCCCCTTCCCAATTCTCGAGTAGAAGTTATGAGACGTGGGCAGGTGATCACGGTGGGATGACCAAGTAAAAGGTGTAAACTCGGAATGCAACGTATCGTACACTGGATCTCATTCTAAATTGAGTCATGCTGGCACACGAGGAAAAAAGGTGGATGTATGTAACACTATTCGGTGACCTATTTAAATTCCTAACAAATTTTATGATCTAATTTGCTTTCACTCGTTGGTTGCCATAGGCAAGTGCTAGTTTACCCGGAAGTCCTTACAACAATCGACGTAGCTCTCAACCTTGCGGACGGGACAAACTGATGGTTCTCTCTACCTACATGGATGCCCAGGAACACTTACCATACGCTGATGACTCAACTGCTGCCACTCCAATGAGCGAGGAAAATGGGGCAATTGTCTTGCCATTTTGTAACGGACTCCATCAGACTCATACTCTACCTAGTTTTGGTAATATCAAATTATATCCGGAATATTCACACATGAAATAACTTAACTTATATAAATTTTTAGCATTGGGATCTCGTCATTCATCCTACAACTCACACGCATCCCGATTATCATACACATCCCATGACATGCTCGCAGGAGGACGTCACGGTGGGTTTGGTCAACCAGTTACAAAGGAAATGCAACTCATTCAGCGGGCAAAGAACCTTTATGGTGGTGACCCAGAAAAAGGATATAAAGAATATGATGGAGTAAGCCGTAGTCCTCTCATGAACATGATGATGACAAGTGCACGTCTTCCGGATGATCTTAATCTACTACTACTACCAAGCACGCTACTAAAAAATTCTCCCTCAGATTACTCTATTAACCGTAGTTGGCTCAGGTATTTTTATTTTCTCAGACAAAACAATTTTGAAAAAAAAACATCAGCGTAAAATCCCTTGTACTGTTGGTGTTCCTGTTTTGTGTGTGGTTTGACTCATTGTGTCCTATTGTACATCTAGTTTACACATAACTGATTGGTGTTATTTGTCTATATTGCTGCTCTGCAAAACTGCAAGTCAAACAAAGTTATATTGCTGCGCTCCGCATAATGTTTGACACTTTCTTCAGGCAGATCTTTGGAATTTTAAATCAGTTCCATTCCAACACCCCCCCTTTATAAAAGATGAATATTGTATTCCAAACATTTATATGCCTGAGGCAACCTCCAAATATCCGATTTTGATTTATCTAAATTAACTATATTCATAGTTCCAATTTAAAAATTTTGTTTGCTATCTATTGCTTGTTAGGCATGACTCGCGATTTTACCTAATAATTACTAAAAAAATTTACATGCAGAAATTATACATTTTCCCTGAACTACATCAGATTCCATTTGATGATAAGAAACCCCGCGCATGCTATATGCTTGGTGCTTTGTTGCTTCTTGGTCTTAAATTGCCTTTTGTGATTGCATGTAAAAATACTTTGTAATTGTCAGTTGCATGTAAGAACATCATTTTCATTGCTATTTGTAGGCGGATTTTTTGTAAAATGTGTAGCACAAGGGCATTCAGATTTCAAAGGCAGTGGTCGCTATTGACGTCAAGACCACTAGCAGGCCCTTTTCACGTCTCCAACAGTCTGCATATGCTCCAAGGAATTTCACGTAGTTGAAAATTAAATTTGCTCATTGCTAATTTGTAAACGACGTGTTGCTAACATGTATGATTTTGAACAAAAGGAACATTCTGGCAGTGTCGATGATATGGGAAAAATAAAACCCCAGGAATGGAACCTGAAGGACGATACTCAAGCCATCAACTGCATCCTGGCTCAACTGGAGTGGATCGGAAAGGTATGTTTTGTCACAAAGTTTGGGGTAATATGGCAGGTTCTAACCGTTTAATGTTCAATTTCTTGATAGATGTAATGGTACTCAACGACATCATGAAGGATCTTGAACCACCCGGAAGACCTGAAAGTAGAGCGAGAGTCTCCGGACAAGTGCTGTGGAAGAAGAGCGTGAGCCTGTCAATATGAAGGAGCTAATCAAGGCTAAACTTGTCGAGGGTTGCTACAGATGCATTGGTAAATTATAAAAAAAATTTACTCTAAGTTAAAAATTCAAAAAATTCAGTGTGCCCCTATTTCTTTATCAGATATCTTCTGTCTCTGGGACTGTGGCTTTCCTTGGAGTTTCATCAAGAAAATCATTGCCTTTGTGGTATTTGATGCATTTACGGAGCTGTTCATTACTTTGGCTATTGTTGTGAATACGGTATTTATGGCCCTGGATCACTACGGCCTTGAGGAGAATTACATAATGGACAAGACTCTGAAAACTGGAAACACGGTTATTATATTTAAACGTATTGCAGCCATCCATTCTAAACTGGAGTTAAATATAACAATAAATATTTTTCTATAGGTATTTACAACAATCTTTGGCGTGGAATGTGCAGCAAAACTGATGGCAATGAGTCCGTTTTTTTCAAAGTGGGTTGGAACGTGTTTGACTTTATCATTGTGGTTTTTTCCCTGATTGAGGTGATCTTCGAGGATGCCAACTTACCAGGAATTAGTGCGTTGAGAAGTTTCCGTTTGGTAGGTAGCACAATTTCTCTACTATTCATATCTATAAAACCAAGCTAACATCTTGCCTCCAAACGTTACAGCTCCGAGTTTTCAAACTAGCAAAATCATGGCCCACTCTGAATCTTCTGATTAGTATCATGGGTAAAACTGTGGGTGCATTGGGTAACCTGGTGTTTGTCTTGATCATCATCATCTTCATTTTTGCCGTGATGGGAATGCAGTTGTTCGCAAAGAATTATTTTGGTGAGTGTCAATGCTGCATTCGCAAATATCTACGTTGCAATTTAATTTATATGCATTTTTATATAGACAAAACGCATTTGTTTCCTGGAGCTGAGATGCCGCGTTGGAACTTTACTGATTTCGGCCATTCCTTCATGATCATTTTCCGCGTGTTATGTGGAGAATGGATTGAATCCATGTGGGACTGTATGCTTGTAACTGGTGGAGCCTGCGTACCATTTTTCCTTGCAACCGTCGTGATTGGGAACTTGGTCGTGCTCAACCTTTTCTTAGCCTTGTTGCTCAGCAGTTTTGGTGCATCCAATCTCAGCTTTCTCCTGACGCCGAAACGAACAAGATAGCTGAAGCCTTCGCGCGAATAGGAAGATTCATACGTTGGGTGAAAGCAAAAATTAGAGCATTTTTCCAAGCGATTGTAGATTTCTTTGTTCGACCAAAAAACCAAATAGTTCCAAGGTCGAATCAAGCTCAACAGGCAGAAGCAGAGGCTGCGGCGCTGGCAGCAGCAGCCGCGCTAGAAAACAGGCACAAAAACCCCTCGAAAAAGACCACGGTTGGCTGACACCGCAAGACTTGTTATGAACAGTAAAAAATTGATGAATAATCTAGCCCAAATGAAAGAGGCAGAGCCAGAGGTTCAAAAAAGATGAAGAAACGCTGTCAATGAAATCGTATGGGTCTCACACACATTACCCCAAGCAAAAGCGAATACCCAACGAGGATGAAGAGGACTATGACGAAGAGAGAAACAAGACATGTCAAAAGAAGATTTAGAATGGATTGAGGATGAAGAAGGAGAAGAAACCGGTGAAGGGGAACAAGCTGTCCAAGTACCGAAAGGGGAAGAAGAGGAATACCCAGCGGATTGTATGCCACCTCGATTTTATGAAAGATTTCCCGTATTTAATGTCGATGACACACCATTTGGAGTAGCCTGGTCTAACGTTCGTCTCAAGACATTCAGACTTATTGAAAATAAGTACTTTGAAACAGCCGTAATCATCATGATCTTGTTGTCGTCTTTGGCATTGGCTTTGGAAGATGTTCATCTACCTCAAAATCCCATTCTAACGGATATCCTCTTTTACATGGATAGAATTTTTACGGTTATCTTCTTTTTCGAGATGTTGATCAAATTTCTGGCATTGGGATTCGTCGCGTATTTCACGAACGCGTGGTGCTGGTTGGATTTCGTTATTGTGATGGTCTCCCTCATCAACTTTGTTGCAGCTCTTTGTGGAGCTGGGAGTGTGCAAGCTTTCAAGACAATGCGAACCCTGAGAGCTCTCCGACCTCTGAGAGCCATGTCTAGAATGCAGGGCATGAGACTCGTGGTTAACGCGCTGGTCCAAGCCATTCCTAGTATTTTCAATGTGTTGTTGGTGTGTTTGATTTTTTGGCTCATTTTTGCAATCATGGGTGTTCAACTGTTCAACGGAAAATTTCACAAGGTATGTAAATCCTGAATAGTTCAGTATTTTTATAACGTAGGCAATTAAAACTTATAAGTTTATGGCTTTTTCTGTCTGTCCGTTTGTACACATCTCTTGACGCACTTACGTTGACAAAGTAGACTAAAAGCCTTAAGGCATTTCAAGGGGATAACTTTACCTGCACATCATAACAGCACATTTCACAACATATAAGTCTTTTGCATGATGCTTTTCAAATTAGCTTATCATTTGACATTTTTCCAGATTACCCATCTTCGAATTAAGCTTTGCCTTAACCCATTAGCATTTGGAGTGGTGAAATCAGAATTTGCATCGTACGTACAGAACACGACAGACGTCAAACCGTGCCTTTCTAATATGTATCTAAAGTTACCTATCAGTTAAGTTCTTTTACATGAATTTCATTAAATATGATGGTTTTAAATTATAGTGCATTGATCCCGAGGATGGAAGTCGCCCTGATTTCAGAATCATTCGGAATAAAGTGGAGTGTCTCGCTAATAATTTTACATGGGAAAACTCAGTCATGAACTTTGATCATGTGGGGAAAGCATACCTCTGCCTGTTTCAAGTTGCAACATTTAAAGGATGGATTGGAATCATGAACGATGCGATTGATTCGAGAGAGATTGATGATCAGCCTCATCGTGAAACGAGTTTTGCGATGTATGTCTATTTCGTCATTTTCATCATTTTCGGCTCATTCTTCACTCTCAACCTGTTTATCGGTGTGATCATTGACAACTTCAATGCGCAAAAGAAAAAGTCTGGAGGATCAATGGAAATGTTCATGACAGAAGATCAGAAGAAGTATTATGCGGCATGAAAAAAATGGGCAATAAAAAGCCCATAAAAGCAATTCAAAACCAAGGGTAAGTAGAATAAATTAGTATATGTAAGTAAACAATTTCTGAATGTTTTTTTGAAATTGCAGTGGAAAGCCCAAGCTGTCCTTTTTGATGTCGTCACAAACCAGAAGTTTGACATGATCATTATGTTTTATCGGACTCAATGTTAACAATGACTATGGATCACTACCAAATGTCACAGGTTAACAAATATTGCACTCATTTGAAAGAATGTTTCTTGAAACTTTGTATTATTGTTAATGACTTATTGATTGTATTGTCATTTTTTCAGACGTGGGACAACTTCTTGACTATGGTCAATTCTGTATTCGTTGCCATTTTCACATGCGAATGTTTTATGAAGATGTTTGCACTCCGACATCATTATTTTACTGAACCATGGAACCTCTTTGATTTGGTCGTCGTGTTTCTCTCGATTGCTGGTATGCTTCTGAGTGACTTGATTGAAAAGTACTTCGTCTCCCCTACTCTTCTTCGAGTCGTGAGGGTGGCTAAAGTCGGTCGAGTCTTGCGTCTTGTCAAAGGAGCCAAAGGAATCCGAACATTGCTCTTTGCGTTGGCCATGTCCTTCCAGCTCTGTTCAATATTTGTTTGCTGCTCTTCTTGGTGATGTTTATATTTTCAATTTTCGGCATGTCATTCTTCATGAATGTAAAACTGAGAGCAGGTCTCACCGACGTATATAATTTCCAAACATTTGGACAATCCATCATTTTACTTTTCCAAATGAGTACCTCAGCAGGTAACTGCAGTTCAATTATTCTATTCTTAAAATTAAATATTTTAATTAAAACTATTTTTTTTAGGTTGGGCGGAAGTACTTGATGGAATCATAAATGAGGACGATTGCGATGACCCAGAGCCAGAATTTGGGAAAGCGGGAGACTGCGGAAATACCGCAGTGGGGATAGCCTTTTTACTTGCTTATCTAGTCATGAGTTTCCTCATCATTATCAACATGTACATTGCTGTCATTTTGGAGAACTACTCTCAAGCCACTGAAGAAGTCCAAGAAGGCTTGACAGATGATGATTATGACATGTACTATGAAATTTGGGCTCAGTTTGATCCAGATGGTACTCAATACGTGAGATACGATCAACTATCTGACTTTCTGGACGTTCTGGAGCCACCTTTGCAAATTCATAAGCCTAATAAATATAAAATCATATCAATGGACATTCCTATCTGCAAAGGTACGAGTATTAAGCGTCTAGATTATATAAATATGTTCCTGGGGTGTTTTAATATCTTTTTTCTTGCAGGTGATATGATGTATTGTGTGGATATATTGGATGCCCTCACAAAAGACTTCTTCGCCCGGAAAGGAAATGCAATCGAGGAAGCCGTAGAGATCAACGAAGTCCAAGTAGCTTTGGATCGTCCAGGCTATGAACCTGTGAGCTCAACCCTTTGGCGTCAACGTGAAGAATATTGTGCTCGACTCATCCAAAATGCTTGGAGAAAGCACAAAAATCAACAAGCCGGCGGAAGCCAGCCTTCAGAAGGACAAGAAGGTGGGAGCAAAAAGGAAGACGATACTGATGACAATCTCACTTCTTCTGTCGTCGTTGATGAGGAGGGTGGCCACAAAGTGGTCATCCAGAATTCTCAGAGCAAATCTCCATCAATTGCTTCACACATCACGGATGTCTAAGCTCACCCGTTTTTGTAGGGAATATAAATTCGCAAATCAATTCAACTTTACATTATATTCTATAACTAATGCTACAAAATCATACGTCATCAACATTCGCATCTACTACGCTATCTAAAGTGCCTATTATTTCACTTACCAAAAGAAATTATTTAATGAATGGGTTCTTTCTGATAATTATTATACCCACTCTAACAAATATTTCATTTTGATAAATTGTGATTTTTTGTTATACCAAAGATATTGAGCTGTTTTGAAATCTAAACATAACGTACCTCGTGTTACAAATAACGCACAGAAATCTCCATTAACATTTTAAAAAATTCAAAAAATTCAATGAACTTCTAAAACTAAAGCTACCAAACCAGATCTTAAATCAATTTTTACCCAACTTAAACCAAACGAAATTATGGCTGATCTCGTAATATGGTGCTTTATTCCTAATACAGCTTTAAGTAGTATATATTAGAATAATACAGTCTCCCTCATTCATAGACATTTAGGTATGCTGCTTTAATAATGCTAAATAACTACAAACAAGATCTCTCCACTATAATGATGCGGGTTCGTCATGAGTTATGTATCTTTCTATTGTATTCTAATGAAGAATGAAAGGGAATCAATCTTCTTTAGCTGATAGTTGACTTGGTTTTGATTACAATTTTGTTGTTTTATATTATATTCTAGCTCAATCCTATTCAATCAACAATTAATGTTCAAATAAAATACTAACCAATGCCTATGAAACCGCGAAATATCTCAATAATATACTCACTTATCACACTGCCCAACAATGCAACTATAATATTTTGATATTTTCAGACTCATTTGAAACGGGAACGAAACTGGTTTTGTCAATATGTAATATTGTGTTAAAGTCACATAATTTATATCCGTAATAAAATGTTTGTAGATCAATTGAGCTAAATGACCAGAAAATAAAGTTCTATTAAGTGCAAGAAACAAATGGAATATTTCCTGAAAAATAACTAAAGAGAAAGGCTTTGTTACTTTTTTCTGCATGCATTTATTGCCTCATCAAAAATACAATTTGCCCACTCGTTTTAGGGTAATTTAGCTTGAGGAGAACACGTCATTTTTTTAGGAAAGTGACATCACCGGTTAAATGAAACTGCATTTATAAAAATTTCATTCTTCGTGAAAAGAAAATATTAGCATACTATGATGATTATACGTAAATGTATTTTTTATTTACATATCGGTGGTTCATGAAGTTTTTATCCTACGCTGATGTAAATTAGGATCTCTTCCCCTCGGTTTCTTATACAAAGTTGTCCTGCAGAATAAAATGCTGTGTGCAAACATGCATTGTGCACACACGTGTCTTCGAAGCCTAAGCAAGCCTGGAAGAGCAAGCAACCTTGCAAAAATCGATCTTGGTCCAAATCACAAGCCAACAACCGGTCTCTGTCCTTTGCACTCACTCTCACCACACCAACCTGAGCTTGTACTTTCCCCTTTTCGTGTGTCTGACGTGAAAACATGATTTTATTTTTACATAAAAAACATAAGCATGTAAAATTCAAGAAGGTCTGTACCATTTGAGATTTAAAAAAATATAACTGACAAGATTTAATTAATTTTATTTTCCGTAGCATGCTTATTATTGCTCTGAAGAAGTAAAAGCTGCGCTGCAATCTAAAATATGTAAATTATGTTTAAAAAGTGCCTAGGCAATAATGGCTACCCATTCATACTTTGTTTGCTGAGTAAAACTCATGAAAAGTTGCATGAAAATCGATAAAATGAACAAAGTACATAAAAGGAATAGATTGTAAAATATAAAAAGCAAATCAACCATGATAAATTATAACACGGCTATGTGACTAATGCTATGTAATAAAACTGCTACACCCCAACAATATAGTTATAATGCTCATGATTTGCAAATTCCTTTGTATTATATCTCTACTCTTACATCTTGTCTATGTTGTTGCTAGCAATATTGATTTTTATCCAGCCATGAAGTAGTACGCAAGATCTAGAGCCATGAAGAATGTAGAGTTTGCTCATATATGAGACCACGATGTGCTTTCTTGTGCAAAAATCACAGTTCTTTTCTGCTTTCCACTACTATAGACACTTGCGTAAGCGTAATATATATTCATTGCAATCTCCATCGTGCACACATAAAGCCGTGCCCTCAAACTGACTTTCTCCCAACCTCCCATTCTCGTTCCCCTTTTCATTGATGATATCCGTAAATAGAAATTATTCTTTCTTTTAAAGTATTGAATTCCTTTGATATTATTATTGTTTTTAAATTTTCCTCAGCTACGTGTCTAGTGTTCAATCTACCGAGTTGAGATTTTGTGCAAAATTATGGAGATTTTCATCAGAGTTTAATTTGTGGATTGAGTGGAAAATCACTGAAAAAGCGCCATGTCGATCCACGGGAGCGATACGTCCTCATTGGACGCTCGCCCTGTGTATTTCCGTCCGTTTACTCGGGATTCAATGGTACAAATTAGACAACGGATGGCTGAAAATGAGATAAAGAAGAAGGAACTGGAAGCCAAAAAAGCGGAAGAGGTTTGTTTGTACATTTTAAAAATTTCAAAATTTGCAATAATTATGTTGTTACAAAATAAAGATGCACAATCAAATCGTACATGATTTTTAAAATATTTCCTTCACGTACAAATTCTCAAATAGTGGATAGTGTTGTTATGTGCAAGAAAAACTTGAAGATCACGACTTTATCCTTAATTATGATTGTATTTTGTATTAAATGTTTACGTACTATTGATTTTAGTCTACCACAACGTTCTAGCATTAAATTAAGCTTTCGGTATATTATTTATAATAGTATTGAATGTTTTCGCCTATATGGTAAGAAATTGCAACGTAAAACCAACAAAGGTATCGTGAATTCCCTTAGAAAGCAATGCTTTTTGTGTTGTCTGTGAGGTTTGATTTGACAAGGTAAAAAATGTTTCAAAATATATTTCACTAAGGAAGAAATTTTAGGTCAATATATTTTTATATGCATAATGTATTTACCAATGAATGTGAGTAAGTTATTCATTGTATGTGTACTAATGTTGTGGCTTTATATGTCTGTGTCTCTTTCTTTCTGTGTTATTTCGCTGTGTATCTGCTTCTGTCTCGTTGTGGTGACCAACACGGTAATAATCCTTTCCAAATCCAATTTCCTCATTCCTAACTGTCTCAATCAATGGTATCTGGAAATTTGCGATACTCCTCTTCTCCTAAATTCCTGTTTTCCACGCTATTCAAAACGATATAATAATGATCTAAACTCCAGGATGGGGAAAATGCGAAGAAAAGCAAGAAGGAAGTAAGGGTCATATTAAAAACAAGAAATTATGACAACTATGCTAAGACGGAAATGAAGAAATGCACAGGTTACAAACATACGAGTTGAATATCTCAAATAAGTTTTCTTCTTTTAACTGAATGACGAGTTAACTTCCTTTAACAAAATTTAATGTCAAGCAACCATACTCATTCAAACTGGCTGGGCACTTTTATTCATCCTGTGCATTAATCCATTTTATGACTCAACGTTTAATAATCTACTAATTCAAATAACCTTCAAAGTCACTGGGATAACTTTCAAATTCGTGTAAAAAGCATGTCATCTTACACGATAACCTGTCTATTACTTTCTGACAGACTGACATGTTTTGTTACATAACATGTATCCAACATAATAGTTAGTACTCATAACACAATGTACATTATTTGAAATACAGTGACAATCAGTTTAATTCTTGCACCAGGTAATGGTTTTTAGTTAGGAAAGAACTAGTACAAAATTAACACAACATAAACACGTAGACAATATCAGCGACAATAATTTGAACTACATTTACCATGGTTTCGACTGACCAATTTATGTGATCCGTATACTACTACCAACTACTACTATAGAGAAGTAAATGCAGATGCGTACCTCTTCCCCTAAATTTATTACATTAGTTTAAAAACTCATTATTTTATAAGTATTTTATTGTATACTATTTTGATGTAAATATTATTCCTAATTTCACTTTACTTTCATCCTTGTTACATTCTGAAATTGTACTTTTGCTGTAGACTGAAAATACTATGTGTATAATATAATGCACCTCATTTTGTTTAGATGGAATGGCTTCATAAGTTAGAAAAGTAGTCTATTAGGTACTTACTCAACTAACGTAAACTCACAAACCAAACTGTTAACTAAAATAACGACTCAAAAATTACATTTGGCTCAATTTTTTGATTATTATGAAGATATTTAACAATGTACTGAATACAAAACACGTTATGATGAAGACGATGAGGATGATGGACCTCACCCAGACGCGAATTTGGAGCAAGGTATGCCACTGCCTATTCGTATGGCTGCGGCTTTCGAGCAAGACTATGCGAACATACCTTTGGAAGATTTTGATCCATTTTATACATACATTCCGTGAGAAAAATTTTAATTTTTTAGACTTCTTTTATAATAAAGCAATAGTAAATTTAAATTCATTTTGCAGACGTTCGTAATTGTCACGAAGAAGAAGGACATCTTTCGCTTCAGTGCTACAGACGCTGTCTATTTGCTCAGCCCGTTCAACCCAGTTCGGAGAGTTGCAGTGGCCGTTTTGACTCATGGACTTTTTTCGCTTGTCATCATTACCACAATTTTATCCAACTGTATGGTCATGATCATGCCCTCCAGTCCTGTAACTGAGTCTACTGAGTTAGTTAAACGCATTAGTAATTTAGAAAATAGTCCATAAATTCGTTTTAGAGTACTTTCTCATCAATACGGTAGCTAATCATACGACTGTATGAATTATGACATAATATGAGGACGAATCATGACGTTCCTCACCTCAGCAGTAAAAACTACTTTCCGTCACAAGGATGGAATAGAGGTACGTAAGTTGATAGTTGTACTTTGTTTCGTTTTGTAGAGTTGTCTTTACAGCCATTTACACGTTCGAGTCGGCTGTGAAAGTGATGGCTCGTGGATTTATTCTGGAAAAGTTTACATACCTTAGAGATGCCTGGAATTGGCTAGATTTCGTAGTAATCTCCTTAGCGTGAGTAAAAACTACAATATAGTTTTAGTCCACTTAATTTAGATCATACTGCTTAGTGCTGTTAGAAAGTAGTTTTCTTTGAGTAGCTTTTAAAATATCAATGTTCACATGATTCACCACTTTATTACCAGCTGAACATTACGAAGGCAAGCACATTTTACATTAAAAAAATATTGCTAGTCTCACATTGCCCCTTGGCTGCAAACTCCTGTTATATGGTTGATGTTCAGTAATTTCAGTATAATTTACGAAAACTACATTACAGCTACGTGACAATGGGGATTAATCTTGGAAATCTAGCCGCTCTCAGAACTTTTCGTGTGTTGAGAGCATTGAAAACTGTGGCTATCGTTCCAGGTCAGTATTCCTCAACGGATGACGTTTGGACACGAACTTAATTACAATCTGCAATGTATGGCGTAATAATTCTTTTAGGTTTGAAGACCATCGTCGGTGCTGTCATTGAATCCGTGAAGAATCTGCGGGATGTGATCATTTTGACAATGTTTGCGTTGTCCGTGTTTGCACTGATGGGTCTACAAATCTACATGGGGGTCTTGACCCAGAAATGTGTGAGAGACTTCCCAGAAGACGGCTCGGAAGGTGCGGAACGGGACTTGAACTGGTTTACTTGGAACTCAAATCTCACAAATTGGCATCCTTATCCCCCACCAGAAGGGCTGTATTCGGGTGATTTGGATTATCCATTGTGTGGGAATTCTTCAGGAGCTGGGTACTTTAACCATACATAATTTAGAACACTAAAATAAATGAGTTTTCAATTCTCGTGATTTTTTCATGGATTTTTAGTACATGCCCAGAAAACTACACGTGCTTGCAAGGTATGGAAAAACCCAAACTATGGATACACATCTTCGACTCTTTTGGCTGGGCTTTCTTGGCCCTTTCGATTGATGACACAGGATTACTGGGAAAGTTTATACCAACAGGTACGCAAAAACAAACTTCAATAATATTCTTACGATTTAATCTATTATAATTTTTTAAAATGGCTGCATAGGTTTTACGAGCGGCTGGACCATGGCACATGTTGTTTTCGTGATCATCTTTTGGGCTCATACTACCTTGTGAACTTGATCTTGGCCATTGTCGCAATGTCCTACGATGAATTGCAAAAGAAAGCTGAAGAGGACGATATGGCTGCGGCTGCTGAAGAAGAGGCGATGAGAGTAAGGCGCCATTTCATTTTAAAAAAGAAATAAATATTAAATTATATTAATAATAGGCTGAGAAGAGGCTCGAACGGCTCGTGCGGATGCCCGTCTAGCAGCAGCTGAAGCAGCAGCAGATGCAGCTGCTGGAATTGCAGACCCACAAAATCCCTTCCAATTCTCGAGTAGAAGTTACGAGACTGGGCAGGTGATCAAGGTGGGGATGACCAAGTAAAAGATGTAAAATCGGAATGCAACGTGTCATACACCGGATCTCATTCTAAATTGAGTCATGCTGGCACGCGTGGAAGAAAGGTGGATGTATGTAACATTTGGTGTAAAAATTCCAACAAATTTTATGATCTAATTTGCCACTCGTTGGTTA
>LJIJ01004005.1:0-16451 GCA_001718145.1 Orchesella cincta | reverse complement strand
TTTTGGCAAAACTGCATTACTCATTCAGGGAACTGTGTCAGAACTATAAAGTTGACCACAAAAAAACTGGCAGGGAATTTTTAAATAAAAATGGGCCAAAAAATATATTACATTTAATCTTTTTCAAACGCCAAATTTGGGAAACTTTTACGGGGGGGGACGTAAAAACAAAAACTGGGGTAAATGTTCAGTGTTCTCCTCATTCTGTGTCGGGTCTCCGTTTGACGCTTGTTCATTCTCTTTTCTTGCAAGCGTTTTGGAGCTGGTCTTTTGGCGGGCACTCCAGTTCTTTCCCACTTCAGGTTTTAGGCCAGATTTCGGTTTAGAGGGCTGTCCCTTCCTCTCCCGTTTCCGGACTTTTCAGAAGCAACTTGGGGGAACCAAAAAGCCTGGCATGTTAATTTCGGCCGGTTGGTCATTTTTCCAAATTCCTTACTTTCTCGCCCGTTTTCCATTCTTGGGAAAAGCAGCTTTTTTGATTGCTTTTGCGGTTCCTAACGACACAAATAAATTTTGTTTTAAGGAACATTTTTATTTATAAATAAAAAAAATAATGCCAAAATTTATGGGCTTAATGGAAAAGTCCACGTAGTTAACCAAAAGGAAAAAAGCCCAGAAAAAACATGGACCAAGGAAATGGGGACCGGTTTGGCATTACTTGAGGGTTTTTCAATTGGTTACGCGGTCCTTCTTCCAAAAAACTTTGCGAAAACGAAGTTGCGGGGAACATGTCAACCAACAGCTTTTCTGGTTTTCGGGGGCAGTTTGTCCACATTTTATGTTTAAGGTTTCTCTTGGGGCTTGTTGATCTAATTCCCAATTGTAAATCCTTGGGTTCCCACCGGTTTTGAATACGAACGCCCGTTTAACATCGTTTGTGGGAGGACGGAAAAATTTCCCAAAACAAAATATGGGGCAAAGCTTGCAGCATGTTTTTGCCTTAGGTTTAACAAAAAAAACCCCCACAAAGGGGCGAAAAATTAAAAATTTTTAAAACTGCTTTTTCCAAAGCAGAATTTTACTTACTTTTCCCCAACAAAAAAGGGGGAAATTAAAAAAAAGCCCAAAACAAACATACCTTTGTGTTAAAAAAAACCATTGGGTAATCCAGGCGCATGAATAATGGACCCCCCACAACCCGAAAGGGGAAAAACACTGCGGGTAGGCTTCCTTCGGCGGGTGGCAAACTCAAAATTTGTGGGCCGCTTTCAAGGCGGAGGGCTGGTTTCCTGGCAAATTGCTGCAACACCCAATTTTGCCATGGGGCCAAGATTAGGGAAAAAATTGGAATTGGAAAAACGTGGCTATTAAAACGGTAAAAAAGTTTACAAAAATGGTATGTTAGTTGGGGTTCCCTTCAAAAAAAATTAATAAGGCGTGGGACTTTGTGAGGTTAAGAGGCAGACTTGACTTGGCGCAAAAACTATTTTTTAGTAATACGGGAGTTAATACAAGGGACTTAAGGGCCGGGACTTTCTTCCCACCACAAAACCCGAGTTTGAGAATTCACAAGATTTGATGGGAATCTTTCCTCTTGGTTGTTGGTGGGAGGAAGTCCCGGGCTTAAAGTCCTTGTATTACTTCGTATTACTAAAAAAAAATAGGGGTGTTTGCAGTTCCAAGTTTCTGGCTTCTTAAACTCTTACCAAGTCACGGCTTTATTTTTTGAGGGACACTACCAATACATTTTGTTTTTTTAAAAACTTTTAATTCCGGTTAATAGGGCACAGGCGTTTTTCCAAATTCCCAATTTTTCATTCTTGGCCATTGGCAATGTGTGCGCAAGCATTTGCCCAAGGGGGGGGAAAAGCTCGCTGGAGCGGTCCCCAACAAAATTTTGAGTTGCACGCGAAGAAGCTAACAGTGTTTCCCTTCGGTGTGGTCATTTTATTTTCATGGCGCTTGTTATTAGCCAATGGTTTTACAAGGTATGTTGTTGGCTTTTTATTTCCTTTGGTTGGAAGTAGTAAATTTCTGCTGAAAAGCAGTTTAAAATTTAATTTCCCCCTTTTGTGGTTTGTTAACTAGGCAACATGCTGCAGCTTGCCCATATTGTTGGGAAATTTCGTTCCTCACAACGATGTAAATCGCGTGTAATCCAACGTGGGGACCAGGGGATTTACAAAAATGGGATAGATTTTCAAAACCAAGCCAGAGAAAACTAACAGGGAATTTTGTCTGGGGGGGGGGACTTCGCCGGGGAAAAAACCAAGGGGAAGGGCTTTTGGTTGAACAGTTCGCAAAAATTTCGTAGGGCCAGTTGGAAAGAAAGGGACCCGCGTTAAAACCATTTCGAAAACTTTCTTCAAGTATTGGGCAAAACGGTTTCATTTTCCTTTGTCATGTTTTTTCTGGCTTTCCTTTGTATACGTGACTTTTCATTAGCTCCATAATTTGGCATATTTTATTATAAAATAAAATGTTCTACATTTATTTGTGTCGCTTAGGACGCAGCAATCAAAAGCTGCTTCCAGAATGGAACGGCGAGAAAGTAGGGAAATGGAAATGACAACGGCGATTACATGCAGCTTGTCAAGTGCTCTTGAAAAAGTCGGAACGGGAGAGGAAGGGGAAGCCTACAGAAATTGGCTAAACTGGAAGTGAAGAAACTGGAGTCGCGCAAGACAGCTCAACGCTTGCAGAAAAGAGAATTGAAAAGCTCAAAACGAGAAGCCGACAGAATGAGGGAGAAACATGACTTTACCCCAGGTTTGTTTTTTTACCGTTTCGGTTAAGTTTCAAATTGCGTTGAAGGATTTAAAATTTGTATTATAAGTTTTTTTGCCATTTAAAAAAAAATCTGGGCAAGGTTTTGTGTCAAAAACTTTATAGTTTCTGGAACAAGCAGGTTCTGCATGAGTATGCAATTGCAAAAAACCCCGCCCGTTTTCCGTTCGCAGATATACCATCTTCCAAAACCTCCCTTAAGGGATTGTTGCCGTTAATGTTACTTTGTTTGTTCAGAAAAAAAAAAAGTTTAATTTCAATTTTCACTTAAAATTAGTTCGATTTAGTTTATTGTTGTTTTAGTGTTAACTTCAAAAAAACTTGAGCATCGTTTGGTATCCTGGAATTTTTTTAGGTTAGCCATTTTAAGCCCTTAATTTTCTTATTATGTACAAAGGTTTACTTTTCTGGGTTTTTTCAAACAGAAAAATTTACTAATCAAAAAAATTAAAATGTTTTATCACCGGTGAATTGAGAATTTTTAAATGTCAGGCAGATATTAAGAGTGTAATTTTATCAACCAAAAAAAAAAAAGAAGGGCAAACATTTTCACAAATATAAAAAACAACTTCGTTTGCAAACCAAAAAATATCCTCTAACCACTCCGCTAATGATTGGGGCCAAACCTGAAGTAAATTCTATAAATTTTTAAATTCTAAGGAAATCAACCCACTGAATGCATATCTTAACCATTTTTTAAAAATTGGTATTGGTTTGGGAAAGTTGAGTTACATTGGAGCATTTCAGCATCAGTATTTATAACAACAACAAAGGAAAGGGGGAAAAGGGACTTGTAAGATCGTTGTATACTGTCCTTTGCGCTGTCATAGAGTGTTGGGAAGTACTTTTCTTGTTTCAAGTTTTTCAGATTTTTTCAGGGGGGGGACAAACCTTCCTTTCTTCCCACCCAAGGGGACTTTGGGGGAACAAGTAATAGCTAAAAGGAAAACAAGGGACCAAAAAAAGCTCAACAAATTAAATATATTGTGGCGCTTATTTTTTAAAGAGGCTTGCCTTACCATTTAAACATGGGGCTATTTTGTGCTTACCAAACTTTCATTTAATCGTATTTTGGCTGAAGTATTTGCTACTCATGGCACTAAGTAAAATAATCAGGTTGTGGGGGGACTTGTTTAATGAATAGAAACCTTCTCCCGAACAAAAAGCTTGACTTGGAGAAAACAAACTTGTTACTAGTTTGGTTCTTCAGAGAAAAAGCATTTCTCTCGTTGGAACATCTTTACATTTTTATTTCCGCTGTGGGGGAAACTGGATGTGCCAGATTTAGAAAAAACGGTTTTGGGCAAATGCTACGGGGCCTGCAAACTGCGATTTTTTGGCTCTTTTCATTCCAAGGGGGGAAGGGCAAGTGAGCAGTTGAACAGATTTGTTTTTAGCTGGTTGGTGCACAAAAGACTTTTCTGTTGCTTTTCCATTTTTTCATATTTCCCATAGTTGCACAGTTCAGAAAACTTTTCAAGAAACCAATTGTACATTGGGGGCATGGGGGGAACGTTGTTCCAAAACGGAACTCGGCTTTAATGTTAATCTGAAAGGGTATATGGGGGGAAATTTATTTCCATCAGGGGAACCGATTGGTTGTTTCTTGCCCAAATATATAGAGCGTTATTTGATCTAATAGAGTATTTTTTGATTACGAAGGATTTGGAATGTATTAGTTTTTGGATAATTTTCTTGATGTTATCTTAGTTTCAATTGGGGGGGGGATCATTTTATACAAAAGTATAACGGAAAGAAATTAAAAAAAAATTTCGGACGGTCGCTACAAAAACTAACTTTTTTTCTTAATTCTTATTTTCTTTGCAATTCAAAACGTTTATTTGGGAGGGGGAACTGATGGACTTGATTTGTTACCTCACAAAACTTCAATTGGATGTTTCGATCCTCCAAAAGTTTTATTTGTAAAGCTTTTTCATCTTGACTCCACGGGCTAAGCCTCCTTCCGTTCCTGTCCTTGTGCGAGACGAATTGATATCCTGGTGGACAGTGGCACACTGAAACCATTGGGTTGAGAGTCACATCCAATCCAATCTCAATGCAGCAGCCCTGTAAACACAGTATTTGTTTAGAGATCTTTCCTTTTAAAATTGGGAGCTTAAATATTATCTGCATTGTAAAAAATTAGTGAATAACTTACGTGACACACGAAATTTGACCAGCTCATCCAATCTGGAAAGCCAATACATTGGCTATGCGTGAAGCGAAGGCATGTGACACATTCCAAGTTTGGTTTCTTGCCTTTTCTACCCTCCCCACAGTGAAGGGAACAATAATTCATGTTTTTGTTATCGGTTCGAGAAACAGCTGCAACAAGCTCCTGTCCATCAATGCTTCGGAACATCAAAAGTTTATTCTGGAAGGAATTTGTAGGAAGGCATTTGTCAACATCCGTTCCTTTCTCTTTGTGCATCCTTGCAATTTGCTTTTCCACACACCGTTGAGGATTGTTCATATCAATTCTGTTGATGATTAGAGAGAAAATGTCGTAAGTAAATAAGAACTGTTATTTCATGTGCAGTTTTAAAGTGTATAAACTTACTCTCCGGACTGGATAACAGTAGAAATTCGAAAGAGATTATCACTATCAATTCCTGTTTTCTCCTGTTTGCGTAACACGGGAGCCACGTCTTCAAACGAAGGTCTAACCAATGAGGCGACCTTCCATTTAGGCCATTTTGGTGACAACACTCCAATTTCCCACTGACCTTCTTGTCTTTTTCTAAAAGAAGAACAAATGGAATTGATAAAAGCATACTTGAAATAATTAATCACAATTAGATTTACCGTTTCCTAGCCAGAACTCCACCCTTTGTGTTCTTCGTCTTTGCTTGAGATTCCTTTTCGAGAGGATGTTCAACCGCTCCGGATTGAGGAGAAAGCCTTCCTTTATGAAATTGAGTCATCTTAGGAATGTCCTCTGAACAAAGGACATTTCCGATTTCCCTTCTTCAAGGAGGAAGCCTCAGAGTCAATCAGCTGTATTTTGAGATTTAGTTTGGTGGACTTCACTTTTATTTGCGACAATAATAAATCTGCCTCCTCTGTAGTAAATCCCTTGAATGATATATTTTCGGATCCCATTTTGCCAATGTTTTCTCGACCTAATTTCCAAACAATTAACCCAAATTCACAATAGTTTAGAGCCAATAATTTCATGTATCAAACAATTGTATCTTTTCTTATGAATTAAAACTTACCTGATCTAGCCGAATGTAACAGAAATACTTTCTTGGAGCGAGGACTTATGCTGTACAACGTGTTTGCTGACAGTCTGCTCACCAAATCAAACTTGGTCAATTCAATCGCTGACTATTCTATTTCTCATGTTGTTATTATGCACTTGCTCCTTTCCTGTCAAAATCGTTGGCTCAGTTAGCAACTTACGTTGTTCATCAGCGGAGTGAAGGAAGTGGTGGTAGACTTAATTATTTGTACGTTTTCATTGCTATTGGAATGCTAATGCTTTTTTCTGTGCCACATTCTTCCATTTATGATGAAGTATGACCATGGCATACATGAACTTAAATACATCCTAGTAGCTATGCATAATGAAGATGAGCTAGCAAGCCAATCTTGAATGCGAGAATTCACTTACAGACACAGATGCAGTCTGAGTACAGAGTGAGTGCTAATTTCATTTAGACGTATACTTATTTCACAACATAAAAAATTTCTTACGATTAGATACGCGATGCAATACGTTCAACAAGTTATTCGCTACAGAGACTTAAAAACAGTAAAGATGAATAATTGGATGGTAAAGTAGACACCCCAATTCCATGAAAAACATGATGAACTAGTGCTACCTCTGCTTCAGGTTCTATTTCTTAAACTTAAACGTTAAAGGCGATGTGTGTCATTCATTATATGATTGGGGAATCATGAGACGAGTGACAATTTTGTGAGAAATGTTTTTATGCAAATGGCACAGATGCTTTCTTCGCCGTGTAGAAAAGTTAGCAAATTATTTCTGAAAATAATGCTTTATGAGTTGGTATTAGATCTACAACTACAACTATTAGCATAGCATTTAATTCAGTTGCTCCAAGCTTACGACCTAATAACATAATTCATTTAATTAGTAAGAATTCCAACTAACATACTATAGAAATGGTAACATAACCAGATCTATCAAATTAATCAATCGTTCCCTGAGTCTTTCCGTAAAAATTAGTGAATCCTATTCAGCAACAGAGTTCCAGCTTCATTAAGTTTCCTACCTAATAACATATGGGTAAAAACTACAAATTAAAGTTAAGCCAAGTTCAATATTCCGGACTGAAGCCAGACTGTCGGTCATTCGGAATCTTGTTAGAACAAGACTGCAGAACTGCAGTCGACTGTGTAGTTTATGAAGGAGTTACTGAGATCGTTACTGCGCCTTCCTCTCTTGCTTCCACTTCTTAATTAATGTTCTGACAGAAAACCGTCTAGGAGCTGCTTCCGTATCCACCTGTTTTAAAGAAAGAAGTTAAAATCAGCCCGACTTAAATTTTTTAAATTTAAACCGTTTCTATCAAGCTACTTACCAAAACATCATAGTCAGCGACAGTTTGAGAGCCCAATCCAGTCTGGTCGAAAGCAATTTTGTAGCGACTGTTTGCAAAATCCACTTGTTCAACCGCTCCACTAAAGATACCAAACTGAGGTTGTATAAGACGCGCGGTTACCCTCGTCCCGACGACAGCTGGAACAACTCTTCTTGTGGAACCCCCATGTTTCCCAGCTGGACCAGCGTGTCGCGCCTGTTTAGTCGCCTATTATGATATTTAAGAGCCAACTCCTCCCGTTCCTGCTGAAAAAATGTAGGGGAGCTTCTTCGACGGTTGCCGAGGCTTCTTCGGATTGATCCCCACTGGGTTCGGGTGAGCTGCCTTGTCTTCATATCAGGAAACGCTTTCTGAACGCGCCCATCAAAATCCGTCACATGCTTCCCAAAAGCAAATCTAAGGAGAAAGGATCCTCATTAAAATTTACCGTAAAAACGTGCATGACTGAAATGCTTAATCTCAAGCTCACCTTTCCATATCACTGTAAAACCCATCACACCACTTCCATCGCTGGTTTAACCGGGATTGAACAGAATTCTTAAGGCGTCGTCCTACATCGTGGTGCGTCTCCATTTTGGTACTCAGGTAAAGATTAACTGCTCTTTTACGCACCTTCTTAAAACACTGAGAAAGCTTGATGAAATTAAAAGAATTTAGTTGTAAATGTTTATTAGTTAAAACTTTTGCTTTGAATTACACTAATTCCAAAACTACGTCACACAAGAGATGCGATTTCGTTCCACATTCTTATGTCGTGATCTAACAGGAAAATGTTATTAGTTCTATTCTTTCCAGCGTGAATGTGCTCAAATGTCACAACATTGTCGTAATGCAATGGAAAATGAACAAGAATGCACAAGAATGAACACGATAACTTAGGTATCTAATTAGCTTATATACATCAGAGGGCACTGAAGCAATGCTCTCATTTCGCATTGCTGAATTCAAAACGTTTACTGATTCCTTGAAAGACTCTCCAATTTGTGCGGTTTTTTGATATTTCTTGGTTCAATTCCATCAAAACAATTTTGCGGTTTTTACTAACAGTTGACAGTTCGAGCAAATGTAGGCTAACTATTGTAATTTAAGCGATTTCTTTCTACCCACACTAAAGCTTCTACTCGATAAAGTGTTTCTAGTTCAGTTTTCATTATGTCAACCCTGCGTCACATGTGTCGTGTTCGTTTTCGAAACTTTTCGAGAAACTGAAGCACATGCAAAAGCATGAAAGTAAGATACACCAAGTCCTACCAATTCCTTCGTCCGAGCTTAGCTATGTTCTCAAGAAGGTAATAAGACATAAGACAATTTCGATCCAGTTTAGCATTTCCAGTGTGTTTATCATGATAAAGATTGCGTCAGCACGCATGAATATCTCTCAAGGCTTGCAACGAAATGGAGGTGATGCTGATCAAAGTTAGTCAAATTTTAATGCATGACGCGTATTGTTTCATAAAACATTGTATCTCATTTGATTATGCAAGCAAAATGCTCAGATTAATACGCACCACATCCAACTTGATACCTTCCCGATATTTCAATGCATTTTTTCGGATTTTATTTAATTTATTTCGGGTTGCAGCAATATAATGATGCTGATGAGCTTGCAATCTAATTTTAGTATAATTCATTTTATAAGTTGTACCAATTTTTATTCTTAACCTTAGCCAATACGTTTCGTGAGAGTAATTGAATTCGTCATTCTTTACTGCAAGTTTGAACGATGAGTTGGAATGAAACGAAGAATTAAAAACGGCATGCATTTAAGTGGCCCATAAAACAATTTAGTGACCCAATCAAAAAAAATAGACTTTCCCAATACGAGACTTCGTCACTTTTTAAATAATTTCCCCATAGGAAAAAATCGAAAATAGCACAAAAACAGAGAGTCTATTTAAATGAACTGCTATGCTGATATGTTATGTATCTACTTTGTCTTACACTTGATTTTTTACCTGAGTGATCTGTACATTATATCAGTTTCTTAATACAGATTTGTGTGTGAAATATTTTAATTCACAACTGTATTCAAATCAATTGCACAAGTTCATGTCAACATAAAATGTTAAAGATGTCTTTTAGTATTCTCATGATATGACAGCATGGAAATGAACCGGTCACTTAAAAAAGCACTTGCATTTTAAGCAGTACATCAGCAATAGTGTATTCATTGTGCCCATTTACTCAAATGATTTATTCCGTTTGTTCCACCCGTATCGTTAGGTAACGTAAAACTTGAGAGATGTGCAAAAGTCAAACTGAAATTAGATAGGAAACTAATAATTTATATATCTGGGTATAACCCTGCCAGCTGAACGTACGGACAAGCAACTTCAAAACCTTTTATCACCTTTATGCGTTATTCAAAGTTGTAAAATGGCACGCAAGACCGTTTTGGATATGATTAGGTAGTGGTTGACTGGTGATTGGATACGATTTTTGTCATAATTTCATAAACTGAATGCAATTTTCTGGTATAAAATATTTGTATAGAACATTGTATAGTAATTACATAATAATCAGTTTTCTAAACAGTAATGTGCATGAATATTAATCAAAATTCAAGCTATTAAGAAAATACAATACACTCAATTGATCTAAATTGGAAGCTTATCATGTCGATCATTTTCAACTATGATAAACGTGCTTCATCCCTCATGAGATGAACTTCAATAACGATTTCCAATGAATTCTCTGTGTTTCAAAACCAGTAATCCAGTTTCTAAAAAAACCATAAATAGCTCATAACTCCTGAGACCAACTCAAATTTCTCTCAAATTTCCAGAATTTGGAATTGGTCTGAATTTATTTTTCAATTTCTAGGGGCAACTCCTAGCCTTAAGGACTTAAATATCCATGGTATTCTAGTATTATTGGTCGAGAAATGTGTCTTGCAAATACAAAAGAAAACTCATTATTAGGGTATTCTCCTAATAATGAGTTTTCTAACTAGGGTAGGGTAAACTCCCTTACTATAACGGGTGCCAACTAATCACGGCGGGACTAAGATTTTTTTAGAAATCCGAATAAGATTTTTTAAACACTGAGAATTCAACTGAACTCGTTATTTTAATTGATAATTGTGGAACAAATTGACTGTGTTTCCAAGGCCAAAATGACATTGATAATTCAGTAAAGTAATTTCATTTTGCGATCAAATGTAATTATTAGGAGAAAGTGTTTCAATTTCAAGCTATTTAGACCAGTGTAAAATTATACTATTGTATGAGAAAACTAAATAAAACGTTACGTTTTTTATTTAAAAGTGACCAACTATCGTATTGGGAAAGTCTATTTTTTTTGATTGGGTGGCTAAATTGTTTTATGGTACCACTATTATTGTGCCATTAAAACCTGAATACAGTACAACCTTAAAACTAGGGAAACTGAGCATGACAAATAATAAACTACTGATACGGATACGCATGAAAAGCCAGGTAGACTCATTCCGTGAGCAGAAACATCAGTAGGTCAGCAACCGTGTTGGGTTCCTGACGAGAAAGCTCGAGAAATTCAGTCGATGCTTTGAACTCTTCTGGTTTACTAAAACATAAGAAAGGTGTAATTTGATTTAAAGCCTCACAAAAATTCATTTCTCATCATTTCAACACCATTGAATTAAGGAAGTCACAATTCCATTGCTCATTTTTATACTTTATTACATATAAGGTACACTTCACAAAAGTTACAGTAAGGCATTAGCTTAATAAATATTGTTCAATCATCACTATCATCAGTTCTATTTCCATAAAATTTTACACATAATTTGACTATAATGAACTAGTAGTTAATTAATTTCTAAAGTTGTAGGAGAAATGCAGTTACAAACTCCTATGCGGTCCATCAGAGAATAAGTTTGCAGTTTAGTATGACAATATCATAATTTGTCACAGCACTTGATAATTTATAAACTGTTATCAATAATTACAATTCATCAGCATCTATCGATGCTCTAAAAAAAGCTAAAAGACTAGATGAGCGCCCGTTCGTACCGTTCTAATGCCTATGTCTTCAATTAGTCATGAATGTATCATTTCGAGGATTTTAAAGCTTATTCAACAGGTACACCAAGATCACAACTATCTAACCTAAAAATTACTAAGGGTGTAAATTGAACTACCTCAAAATAAATCAAACTATATAGTTACTGACAAAGATGTTATGCATCACAGGTAGCACATAATGATAATCCGATAAACTTTTTCCGTTTGCGTTCTCTTACTCCTCCTCTGAAGATTTCTAAAATAAAAATGAGAACGGTGACAATTAGAATTTCTCCTGCTAACTTTCTCAAGATTGGCTGAGAGAGAACCACGAGTATTTTATTACATTATTCTTCATTTGTGATAAGAACTGCACTTACATTTGAGAATAACAACACCACAAGGTCGCCAACTCTTCTACTCGCTAATAGACATCACATCAGTGATATCAGTATATTCCCCGTCAATGTCAACATGGCAAAACTTTTCCATGTGTTCATGGAATTGCTCCACGCTAAAGAGTCTCACCGGACAGTCTTCCCACTCGCAAATGAATGGAGGATTTTCCAGATTATTTCCAACTAGGTGAATATACATTGCCTTCTCCTTTTTGAATGCAATTCCACAATTCCATTGTGCAAATCAAGTTCACAAAACGTCAGAGGTTTAAGCAGCACAAGATTGCGATACAGAGAAAGAATAGAAGGATTACCCACTAAAAGTATGATCGTTAATAGCTGATGTAGGATCATTGCATCTTATTGGATATAAGAAATATGTTGTTTTAACTCAATAGCAAACCTATCCATATTCGGCACGTACATTCCTTCTGGAAAATCGACTAGTAGGCATCGGTGCTAAAGTCCATACTACATTCATTAGAAACACTTCACTATTTCTGTTATACAAATGCATACAAAGTTAAGGTAAAATGCAATGGTAGTTGTTGTTATCACTAGAAAAGCATCCACCCTGAGTCGAGCTGTATCAAAGAATGGCACAATAATTCTTTGGGGTTTAATGTGGAGGCAATACCAACTGCTTTCTTTCGCACATAATCATAAATATAAACATCAAGATCGCTTGTTCAGCCACACAATGATTGTGCATTCATCAGAAAGGTGCTCCAATATATATTTTCAACCCAACAATTATTGAGCAGATATGGACTTTTCAAACAAGGACGGAATTTTGTCCCACACGTTCTCTTCGTATTTATAAAAATGTGCATGGCTGTTTGCTCCTCATGAGTCACTGATTCTGTCCTCTGATCTGAGACTTATCAGCAATGTTTAACATTATTCGACACAGTTGGCTTGCACAAATGAAGTCTATTCATATAAACAGCTATACTTCTACATTTAAAGCTGGGCTTTGAGCACGAACGTCAAGAAAGCTTAGGATAGCTCACCATAATATCTTTTTATTTCTTCATAACCCAAAGCTTACGCATATAAGTACATTATGTATGGATTTATGGTACTGTAAGTAAAATGACTCTTGATCCGAACGTGTTCATGTATGACTCATGTATTCAACCCAACTTCTTGCTTTATTTCAGTTTACTCATTCTTCTCAAGCCATCATTCGAGTATCATTCGAGTTCTTTCCAGAGACAAATCGAATACATCAGATGATCTTCTGGTTGGTATTAAATTGAAATAATTACATAAATTTTTGAGCTAGTAACGCTCAACAAAAAATATTTTTGGTTCATTCAGTTTAATTAAATTTACTGGGCTCTGCAATTCCAAGCTCTGTTTTTTCCATTTCAGTGAAGATTCTGAACCCGTTAAAATGAACATTAAAGTTCTGCCTTGATCTGCACTGGAAACCACTTCCATAATCGCGGTCGGAGTCGCTGGTACGCCTTTACTAACACATACTTACCATGGCTTTTTACTTCAAGAAGGCAACATATAATTGTGATTTTCATTTTCATTTTACGTAGCAATTTTGACGGCCCAATTGAAGAGGAAGAGTGGTAATCTATTATTTAAAAGATAACTGAACAAATGAGATATTGAGGCGTTGTCTAAATTTGATGTGAATTACACAAAACACAAATATGTATGTGATTTTTTCATAGAGGTTGGAATTCGGATATTTCGTACATGGATTTCTTTCGTATTTTGCAAGTGGCCACGCAGTTCATTACAAGTTTGGGCATTGTCGCAATCTATTTACGAATTTAGACATTTTCATGTTTACTCATTTTAGTTAAGTTCGACTTAGATAGTAGTATCACAGTAGTATCATAATTTTGGCAATATACGGTATAACAAATATAGCTCACCGCCAATTCCAGCAGAAATACGAAAGATCCATGTACGAACCCAAATTCCAACCTCTATGAAAAAATCACATACATATTTGTGTTTTTGTAATTCACATCAAATTTAGACAGACGCCTCAATATCTCATTTGTTCAGTTATCTTTTAAATAATAATTACCACGTTCGATCTTCTCTCCAATTGGGGTCAAAATTGCTACGTAAAATGAAAATGAAAATCACAATTATATGTTGCCTTCTTGAAGTAAAAAGCCATGGTAAGTATGTTAGTAAAGGCGTACCAGCGACTCCGACCGCGATTATGAAGTGTTTCCAGTGAGATCCAAGCAGAACTTTAATGTTCATTTTAACTTGTTTCAGAATCTTCTGAATGGAAAAAACAGAGCTTGAATTGCAGAGCCCAGTAAATTTAATTAAACTGAATGAACCAAAAATATTTTTGTTGAGCGTTACTAGCTCAAAAATTTATGTAATTATTTCAATTTAATACCAACCAGAAGATCATCTGATGTATTCGATTTGTCTCTGGAAAGAACTCGAATGATACTCGAATGATGGCTTTGAGAAGAATGAGTAAACTGAAATAAAGCAAGAAGTTGGGTTGAATACATGAGTCATACATGAACACGTTCGGATCAAGAGTCATTTTACTTACAGTACCAAAATCCATACATAATGTACTTATATGCGTAAGCTTTGGGTTATGGAAGAAATAAAAAGATATTATGGTGAGCTATCCTAAGCTTTCTTGACGTTCGTGCTCAAAGCCCAGCTTTAAATGTAGAAGTATAGCTGTTTATATGAATAGACTTCATTTGTGCAAGCCAACTGTGTCGAATAATGTTAAACATTGCTGATAAGTCTCAGATCAGAGGACAGAATCAGTGACTCATGAGGAGCAAACAGCCATGCACATTTTTATAAATACGAAGAGAACGTGTGGGACAAAATTCCGTCCTTGTTTGAAAAGTCCATATCTGCTCAATAATTGTTGGGTTGAAAATATATATTGGAGCACCTTTCTGATGAATGCACAATCATTGTGTGGTGAACAAGCGATCTTGATGTTTTATATTTAGATTATGTGCGAAAGAAAGCAGTTGGTATTGCCTCCACATTAAACCCCAAAGAATTATTGTGCCATTCTTTGATACAGCTCGACTCAGGGGTGGATGCTTTTCTAGTGATAACAAGAACTACCATTGCATTTTACCTTAACTTTGTATGCATTTGTATAACACAAGGAATAGTGAAGTGTTTCTAATGAATGTAGTATACTTTAGCACCGATGCCTACTAGTCGATTTTCCAGAAGGAATGTACGTGCCGAATATGAATAGGTTTGCTATTGAGTTAAAACAACATATTTCTTATATGCCCAATAAGATGCAATGATCCTACATCAGCTATTAACGATCATACTTTTAGTGGGTAATCCTTCTATTCTTTCTCTGTGTCGCAATCTTGTGCTGCTTAAACCTCTAACGTTTTGTGAATTTGATTTGCACAATAACAACAGTTGTTCTTAGTTTGACTTACAACTAGATAATTTGGAAAAGAAATGGCTTCCACAAAAAATGAAGGATTCCAGTTAGGTTACACTTTGCACCAAACACAATTACAATGGTGATAAACATTATAGTGCTCAAGTATGCACTTATTACTTACAATTAGCTAGAATACTTGACTGATCCGGATGGTATTTTGAAAAAATTAAAGCCTTTGTGATTTTGGTGTTAATGTATATATTCCACTTTTTATACGTTATTGACATTTTAACAGATTGAATCTGCAAATACATATATGGCCAAATGTGACTACCCAGTTTTTTACTTGTAAGCTCTCAAACTAAGTACTAAGCTGGTCTTGAGATCATAGAGCAGATAAACGTTGCTATGAATGTTCATTATAAACCTTCTCACTGACATTGGTATGGGTTCATCCTGCCACGCACACTCTTCAATTGAAGGAACCAGTCGTCTTCATTAGTTGAATTTCGGCTGGACGAAGTAGACGTTGACGAGTGAAGAAAGAAGAAGATTCAGGTGAGGAATCTGACGCCATGGTTTTGTTCGTTTCCATTGCTTATTTCTTACTT
The DNA here is from genome assembly GCA_001718145.1 of Orchesella cincta. NCBI lineage: Eukaryota > Metazoa > Arthropoda > Collembola > Entomobryomorpha > Orchesellidae > Orchesella > Orchesella cincta. Next base: position 779 of record LJIJ01004005.1, on the reverse strand, counting down.
CCTCCTGACTTCCAATGTTGGAATATGTAACACCACTCAACTTATTTCTGTATTCGCTTAAATGGGCTAACGTATTTGGAAACTTGAAGTTAATCTAGGGCGAAGTTTCTGGCTGCAAATTGAAACAACTTGTAGTTTTATACCAAAGAAATTCATTAAACACATACATGCCAACAAATAAATTGGTTTTCCGGAGATCCAGCATGTCTCATTGCACTTTTGACGTTCATTCTGTTAAAGAAATATTGTAAATGCATAATAGGCTTCTCTTTACCTTTAGAAATTCAACACAAAGTCGTATAAGTATCCGTGTTTAAACAAAGTGGTGAACGGTTTTTATCATTGTGCCCGTAAAGATTTTATCACAACACTGGAAAATCAATTGAGTTTTTTAGTATTTATTACCTAGGCCATCCCATTCATCTTCGGCCGATGATTACCTATTGCTTTCACTTTCAGCAATCACAACCAAAAAAACAGAGGTTTTTTTGCGAAATTCTAATATACCTTTTTAAGGATCTCGGAACACTGTTTGCATGTGTTGACTAACAGAAAGAGAATGTTAGTTAGTCTCTGACTACTTTCTAGTTACTGTCTGAAAGAAATATCGTAGTTTCTCAACAGAAAGCAAGGAATTTTAGCTGTTGATACGTGCGAGGTAATTAGATGTAGTTGAGGCAAAACGACCACCGTCATAACATGTATTTTCATGTTGTTAATTGTTTTAAATGATTTTACACGAGTATATAATAATTTCTTTTTGAATTATGTTGCGATCA
>LJIJ01004004.1:0-16452 GCA_001718145.1 Orchesella cincta | reverse complement strand
CTTGAGAATAAGAAAGCTTCCATGCAAAACACATTGCCAAGTTGCTCCAACTGTATGCGAATGTCAATAAGAGGGGGGTGATGAGATGCGGCAAGCACTTTGTCAAAGTTTAATTGTCAGTTTGTCTCTAGAGACTTTGCGAGATGGATGGAGTACATCGCAGTAAAATGTTTACATGGGGATTTGGCAGCAAGAATGTGCTGTTAGATTCCTAACCCTTGTGCTTGCAAATTGGGGATTTTGGACTTTCCGGAAATTGTACGAGTATCAAAATTACAGAAATCATCGCAAGAGCCTCTGCCGGGAAATGGATGCGATTGAGAGCCTGACTCAAATGGAATTTACCCCTATGTCGGATGTATGGAGTTATGGGGTTACTGTATGGGAAATTTTCACACTTGGTACGGTAATTACCTGGTAAATATACCTATTAAATTTTTGAGTTCATATATTTCTACCATTAGTGTTCAGGGGAAATACCGTATGCTGGATTACATTGGTCGCCACAATATTCCAATGAGCTGCGAAATGGATTGAGACTTCCCCTACCGCAGTTTGCGTCTCAAGAAATGTACGTTCAGGTCTTTCTTTATTTTATTTAAAATGTCTTGTAAAAACTACATGAAATTAATTATGTTTTAGCTATGAAAAGCTACAGGATTGCTGGAACTTGAATGCTGAACAGCGACCAAGGTTTGATGAAATCGTAGAATTCTTTCTTGGCTTGCGATCCAAGGAATACTTAGAGCTTGTCCCGTTGTAAAATGTACAATATTTGTGGAATGAAACCGTGGCCAAATTACTTATTACGTCAATTTATGTCTGTATTCACTCAAAGATGCTAATTTTTATCTTGTATTTTAAATAAAAACTGTATGCACTACTTTTAACTTATAACTAATTTAATATCTTAAAGGCATAAATTGTTAAAACCAGGAGTACATTAAATCCATGAAGACTGCAATTCTCTTTCAATACAATAATCTTTAAAAAGTGTTCTACTTAATTTCTAACCTCAAATAACAAACTTATTTTCGGAATTCGGACACTTTTGGAATTTATGGTATGCAGTAGACAAACATATCAGAATAAATATTTAACAAATCCTATGCCACGTACAGTCATATACCAAAAGAATAGGTATCCTATGTTTTCAAATCTTGAAATAGGCATAACTTCCAGAAAAGTTGACATAATTTTCCAGCTCTTGGTTATAAAATAATCTAAATTTAACTGGCTTTCTTCTGACATACTCATCAACAGATATGGTTTGCTAGTTTTTTAAATATTCATAAAAACATACAATTTGGCAAGATTTTAGTTAGCCAAAAGTATAGGTACTTTTCAAAAATCTCCTGTAATCTTTGGTTTTATCCAAGATATTTACTAGTTTTATGTTTTGATACGTTAGAAAAGTGTTAAGAACCTATTTTGACACAATACAATGGGACCATTGTTGGAATTCTAAGAATATGGTGGCTCAATGAATGGCATATCTAGCCACGGGGGAAAAAAAAGCCAATGATTGAAATCAAATGTTTTTATGGTCCATATTGTGTCAGGAAGGATGGAAGTCGTAATAAAACATATTCTATGGATTCACTACACTCTGTTTAGTTGGAATTCCAAATAAGCTCCCAAATTAGTAAAATCAGCACCAACTCTATAAGGGCTGGGTACCAAATTTGACTATAACTTTCGTAATTGGTAAGGCAGAAACGTCTACATGGGTTTGAAAGAAAGCCCTGAGTCTGCCTAACATTTTACACATACTCTGAAGTTAGTACACACCGAATTGGGGTATTTCCGGAAATTAATAGAGTAAAATAATAGAAAATTGTACAAACTATACGTTCCCGACGTATGAGCGGCTTCGGTATAATGAGATATCATTTATTTAATTTGGCACTTTATTATAACACTAATGTAAAACGGGGAATAACTAAATAAAGTTAGTTAATTCGAATTCAAGGGTTTGAATATAAGCAGCAGTTGTCACTGTAACATACTATTGTCTTAATTGGCATTGTTTTTTTGGCTTTGAGAGGTGGTAACATGTAAAAATTATTTATTCTCGAGCTTATTGTGTTTATTGCAGTTTGCATCAAGATACCAGGAAATGAGCATACCTAAAACCCACACCCCTAATTACCTCACAACCATAAAAACCCACACTTCTTATAGCACCCCCCGCACTCCTAAATACTTGTTAGATGGCCTCAGCGTTCAAACCCAAACAGTCAACGTTAAGTGAAATCAGAAGGACCATTCCACACTTTTGAGGTTGTTGTGCCGTTGATTTGAAATGTTGGGTAAAAAAAGTGGTCAGAACTTGTATATTGACGATTTTCCAATTGCGGAATGGAGCTCCAATTACTCATTGGTTTGTACGTAACTGTTGGGTTCCCGCGTGAGCTTTCACCCTTATGTAGCAAAGGCAGCCTAAACAGCGCTTTCCTGATATACCTATAACAGCATCATCGGCTGCTCGTTTGTTTATGTGTCGCAGCAGCTGATGATCCCGTTACAGATATATAAGGAGAGCGCTGTTAAGGCTCATTTTGCTATATGAGAGTGAAAGCACATGGGGGAACTCAACAGTACAGCAACGTAAATGAATTTCAAATGAATGCAGCCAATAGTGAATACATCATGTGGTATGTACATGAAGTTTTCTTTTTATGTAGCACTAGAATGGGGCCCGTTAATGCACTAACGTGAGTTTTGGCATCGACGCCAGAGGGCGCTTTTCGCAAATATAAAACAATCCTCTTCTTTGAAATTTTCTTGGCTTTCTAGCAAAAAAGAATTAAGTCCCTGTGGTACTCAGTTTGGTCACAAAAGTGTTGTAACCGAAGTACCTATTTTGGCTTAAAATGCCCCAATATCCCCAATGTAGGGAGGTATTGGGGCAATGTTACACAGGTCAAAGTTTACAACTTTTGTTGTAGATTATGTGCTCAATATATTAAAGAAATAGAAGAGGTGTTTGGAAATACCATTCCGGTATTCAAAAAAGCTCCTCATATAGCTTTTATAATTTCAAATTGATTGTGAAGAAATAAATTTGAATTAGTTTATTTTCATGTAAGGACATAAGTTGAAACTGTAGCATGAATTCAGAATTTATAGAGAGCCACATTGAAGTGTGCAGCTCTATGCATATTGACGTAAGCATCAAACAAATGGCATGGTACAATATTCGGTGTACGCAGCATCACATGTTTCTCGGCTTTATTTCTCTCCGATTCTGTAAACAAACTACACACAATTTGTGTTGGGAAGAAATTCTAAAAACTTGTTCTAAACTTCGAACTCTTTGTGACTAAAAAAATAATTGCACTTTAGCATATGTGGTTTGTTTTAAAGTTTACTTACGAGATATTTTTAACACCAGTATTTCACATTGGAAGCGAAATTAACTCAATTTACCGTCGGTATAAACTGTCAATGCAACTGAACAAGACTAAGGTCACTCCTGACGGAAAAGATTTGAAGAAACAGCTCTGGCTCACCGTGTTTGGTAAATCGGATGGGAAAGACAAGCCTGCCTTCTCACAAGCCAATGCCGAATGGCGTAGTTGGATGGAAGAAAGCCCAATTTCTGTTCCAGAAGGTGTTTTGGAAACGTTATTATTATTATTAATATAGACAAATATTTTAAAATATGGATTTTAAAAAGCTCTGTTACTTTTTTCACAGGTGGCACCTGTGCTTCTGGAGACCCTTCCAAAAAGAGTCTTATTACGGAATCGCAAATACTGTCAAAGTTGGACCGACGCTGGAGATTATCATGCTCAGTCTCACCCTTCCAACCTCCAACTGAAATTTGAGAAAAAGGAAGATAAAAAACACAAATTTCCTCAGTTTGTAATGAGTTTTTCAGATAATAAAGAGGTCCAAATGTTCATGTATGACATAAGAGCTCATCCTGGAAAACCAATCCTGGGGCAATCTATTGGTTTTCCGTCGTACAAGCCTTTACACGAAGATATGGGAGTAGGGCCGTTACAACGTTTATGTCGCGAGTACTGGAGAAATGTTATTCTGCTTTTGGAAATGTTCGGAACTCAACACCACAATACAAGTTTCAAGTCGTACTTTTCAGACGTATTAGGAATTGCAGGGCCGTCACAATAAGGACGGACAGGGCGGACAATGCCCACCCTAAAAAGCTCGTGTCCACCCTAGAAATTTAGACGAATAGTAAAGAAATCCTTGCAAGTCTTCTTCCATAAAGTTTTCAAATACACCACACTATAATGAGTATTTGTATACTTAAGAAACTTAAAAAGAAGAAAATTAAAAATATTAATTCCTAAATGTCCACCCTGCGAAAAATTCGTGGTCCACATGTCCACATGTAAATGTCCACATAATCCGAGAATTTTTGATGCTCCTTCCATATTTGAAACGACTTAAAATCTATGGATGCACCAGTGTTCCTGAAAATGAGCTGAGAGAGTACTATCAACACGGTTTATTGCCACAGCTGCCGCATTTGAAAACGTTGGAATCGAAAGATGTGAAAAACGAACTAATGAATGGGTTTTTGTGTTCTTGTTGCGTTGCTTGCAGGCTTACTGGAAAAAAACTAAACTTGCACTTACCCAAACTTGCAAGCGCTTGCAAGTATTTGCAATTACTTGCAAGTACTTGCGCTTGTTGGTAAAACAAAGATTTTACTGTGAAATACTGTACTATAGTCTAAAAGTATGTCAAATTTAGATGAATTTTCTTCTTCTTTGAGTAAAATTTACAGATTTTTGGTTTTCAATGAAATTCATTGCGTATTTGATTAGTGAAATTGGTGATTTCATAGGTCCAAAAAACTCGATTGTGTAACATTGCTTCCCATTAAAGCATGGTGGAGTTAAATAGATATAAGAAGGAATAGCAGATTCATTACTCGGATTAAATCCGAAAACTATAGTTCAGATTACACTCGTTATTTAAATGCAATACGGTTTTTGTTTTGAGAACAAGACATATTTTTAGAATTCGTTAAAAACCGTGCGGTAATGAAAATTGGTGCCGAAACTGTTGAGAAGAAAATGGTATATGGGGTGTAGTACAGTTTCCAATCTATTGTTTTTGCTACATTTCAATGCAAATCGTATAAAACAATTGCGATATGAAGTCAGATTTTGGTTTTATAGGGTGCAAGTAAGCGCAAGTTTCTGCAAGTACTTGCAAAATATTTTGGCTGCGCTTGCTTGTGCCTGCGGCTTGCAGGTTTTAAATTTTTTTGCTTGCTTGCGCTTGCAGCTTGCAAGATCCTTTCAAGCTTGCTTGTGCTTGCAAGTTTCTGCAAGGCAAGGCAAGTTTTTGCAAGTGCAAGTTTTAACTTCCCACCTCTAACTCCAGTTACTCCAAATCAATGGGAAATAACCTACACCTGTCTCAAAGCTACTGTAGACGGCAAGATAATCAATCCAAATAAAAACTATAAAGGAACACTTCGAACATGCATGAGGGTCATTCTTACAAACGAAACTTATCCAGATGTATGCTATCAAGAAGAAAACTCCAAGCTTGAGGACGCCATTAAAGAAGACTGGTTCAAAACAGTGACGGGCTTATTCAAGGATGATTTTACTAGTTCAACTAAAATTGGAGTTTGCAGTTGTAGCACAGAAAATTGCAATAGTGCATTTACCTCTGTGCGAATGCACACATGGCTGTTTGCTGTAACCACTTTAGTGACACTTTGTGGGCAATATTTGTGAATTTCTTTTGTAAAAAATTCGTTTGTATTTCAATATTTAAATGTTGTTTTCTCCGGAATATTGATTGCATAAAGTAGCGTTGAAAGATAACCTTGGTATTATTAAATGTAGTTTAAAATAATTGAGGAATGATTGGCAGGCTTAAAATCTGTTAAAAATTGATTTTATTCACGAGTACGTGTATTAAGTGTTAATTGACCCAAGAATACATCATGTGTCATAGTCGAGATAAATATCCCAGATAAAAATTATTGACTAATTCACGGAATATTAGCTGATTACAAATGTAAGCGAGTAGTTCATCGAAACAATGTACAAAGTTCAAATCAGAAACATGGAACGCATACATAAAATCAATTAGTACAATCATGTGGATGTCAATTTCTATTTTTATGTCTATATGTCAATTTTATAATAATGCATTCAAACTTTCAATGAGCAAATGGGAGAGAAACTATGGGAGATTGATGGTTTACATTTTATTGGATGTTGAAAGTTATCAGGTTATTCATGGACAATCTTCAATGCTGGTAACAATAAAGCATTGGACTTTAAAACATGTTCGGTTCCGTTGCCCACTACATAAGGTATGTCCTGTAATAGAAAGTATTGTTTTCATTTTCGTTTGATTTCCTTGCCTGGGATCGTAGGGATTTGTGGCTCAGGTACTAACTAGACACACTAGTAGCAAGTACGAATGCCACACGAAAACGGATTCCTCCTTCTTATGCGGGAAATCGACCAGTTTTTTAAAAAGCGGTAAAAATTAAGTGTCCCTTAATAGAAAGATAAGTCCTTCTAACTTGAATGTCTTCATTTTATATTGTTTTTGGGTGATATGGGAGTGTGGGAGCAGTTCCTAGGAACCCACTAAACTCAACTAACTTGATGCACTTCTTCAAATTTCGGACCAGGTTGGAAGTATTTGAGCTTACCCAAATTTTCTCAAATTTGCTTGTCTGTGAGCTTCTGCCTGGGCCAGCATGCTGGCCCAGGCAGAAGCTCAAATGCTGCAGCATCCAGCCCAAAGACATAATGATATAAGTTGCCCTAATCGCATCGAAGTGACAAGTCCGAATCAAGCATTTGGAAATTAAAAATCCTTTTTCCTCATTTCTAAATGTTTGGAATTTTTTTATTTTTGGAAGGCCTTTTCATGCTTTCTCGTGATCAACATGATGTGCTTTTTGTCGACACCTTCCAGACAAAATTTGGACTGGGATCAATACGAAATCCGCCCATTCGTTACTTGGCTAGCAAAGCGTCGTAAAATATTGTGTACCAAATATTACACAAGAATAAATTGGGCACACAGTTACAACTATTTGACGTCGCTTTGCACGTCACTCTTTGCACGAGTTAAGATTGACCTGAAACTTTTTTCGAACAAATTCATATCCCACCATTGCGGGAAGGTGTGCAAGTAATTTTACGTCAATATGAGGTTGGGAAAGCATATACTGATGTTCCAGAACGAAAGAAGTCCCAAAATATTTAAAACTTGGCAAATCAAAAAATCAAATTTTATATCCCTACGTTTTTGGTTCGGACTTTTACCATGAAGCATTCGGGGCGACTCACATGATTGTATTTATGTCCTAGTATTTAATGCTAGCACTGGCAACAGCTCACAGTCACACAAATTTGAGAAAATATGGATTAACTGAAATAATGCCCACTTGGGCCAAAGTGAGACGATACAAATCAAGTAAATGGAACTTAATAACTCATTGTAACCTCTGTCTCCAAACATGTGTCGACCAAACAGTATAAAAAATAAAAGGTCTCAAATTAGAATGAATGATCTTTCTATTATGGAACACTCCATTTTGACTGTTTTTCATAATAATGGCCTAGTCCCCGGATAGACGGGTGGAGTCCGTTTCTGGGTGGCACACTTACTCTCTACTAATGTGTCTGTATATTCCGTAAGCTAAAATTCTCTACGACCCAAAACACGGAACCTTATACACTAACTATCAAAACATGCATCAAATGTAATTTACGCGCACTAAAACGCTCGCTATAATCCAAGATACTAAAAACTAACCTAATAGGTAATTATTTTTTAAATACGAAATGTGTGTCGCTAGCCCTTATTGCTCAGTTTATTGCATTCAGTGGGGATTCTTCCACCTTGTTCTTTACCGCATTCAGCTGAAATTTATTATCATATTTAGCCAGTTTAAAGGTTGACCAGGATCAGTTTTTAAGCTATTAATGTAGTATATTTATTACTTACTCCTGAAGATTACCTGAAGATACTTTGTCGAATTTTTTTGGACTTTCGTGATCATACGTTCATACATACGTTGTATGTACGCAACCGTAAACATTGAAGTTTGTATAGTATCAGTCAAAATAATCAAACAAACAATTTTGTACAAAACTCATCAGGGCCATTCCTACATTGTTGTGAGGTGTCGCAAGACTGACAGGCCAAGCCGGAGACTGGAATAATAAGCCGTACCGCGGTCGAAGACATATACAAGACAATCAGGGTTGGTATATTCCGGGCCTTTTGCCACGTCACATCATAACAAATTAATTACAAAGAAGTCTGTCAAAAGCATTTAAAGTGGGCTCACCTCATCCCATTATGACTACTTTTCTACATAGAACTTGCGTATACTCCGTCATACTGTCTGTATCAATCAAGCTTTTGGCAAATTAATGATATGTCTGATGTCGGACATTTATAAAGTTGCGCCTTTTAATGGATTGACAAATAAAATTTCATATCTCGTTGACAAGTATAGGTTTCATCGCCCGTCAAAAATTGCCTGGAATTCGCTTTACCTGTTCTCGCATAATAAATACATTCTATCTAACGCCGTCATAGTTTTAAAAGGTACCCTGCAAATATTTTTGTCTCAGTCTTCGCATGTGTGCATTATGGAAGGCTTCGTTAGTAAAGCTCGATCGAGGATACATTGGATTGCTTGTTACTTAGAGAAAAACCGTTGGAAATAAACAAAAGCGATTGGAGCTAAACATTGTTCTCAGCTTAAAAAACCAAAAGTAGTTAAGTTTAATACCTCTAACGATAAAAAACTCGTCTAAAATATACGCAAACGTAAGTATACTTTAGCAGCAGTATTTTTGTTCACTGCTTTTCTATTATCTAAAATTTAGATTGCAAAATAAATTTTGTAAAATATCCAATGCGACAGTTTTAAAAATACCGTTTGAAGCATTCAAGCTATGTCATAACCCCTAACACGTATGCCCTAACACTCATTTCGTATATATGTTTATGTGACCCTCACATATCTTGTAAGTTTACGCAATCCTTCATTACATTAGGAATTTTCGAGGCTCATGTATTATTAAGTTGTTTATCTGGCTCCACGGCAGAACGTTGACAAGTATCTGATAAAACCTCAATAGAAAAAAGAAATCCCGTTGCCAGTCAATTTTTGTCAGCCAAAATGAGCTCATCGTTCTTCATTTTGACAGTGAAATATACATCCACTTTTCATACACAAATTGGTTACCAACCAGCTTAAATAGTTTGACAAGAAATTGGAACTGGATTACAAACGACAATAAATTGGAGAACCCGATGGTCACGTAAAAGGAAAAATTTAATCTGTTTAGCAGAATTGTTCAAAATGTTAGCCCAAAACTTCAAACTGTTCCTGCTTAATGCAAAATTAGGCTCCCTCTCAGGAGTTGCCAACTTTTACTGGAAAAAATCAGAAAACAAGTTCAAAATTTTCGACTACGGTGACAAAGTTAACTGGGAAGAGAAACTGAAGTATTACGTGACAAATTTATTAGCAAGTGTCATAATTCTTCAAGTTCATTTTGGAAATGTTGAGGATGTAATGACAACCATTCTGATTGGAATTCACATAATCACGACAGGAATATCTCTTGTATTTTCAAGGGCCTGTAGTAAACACACCACAGACCTGGTTCTGTTGATTAACGGATTATTAGAATTCATGGCAAACCACAGAAAAGGTTCGAAGAAATTACTTTTGCTAAAATTGAACGGATAAATTAACTTGTGGTTTTTTAACTTTCAGTTCCCAACCAGAATGCGAATCGATCATGGATTGAAAAGGTTAATCTTCTATTCGCGTACATTGTGCCGGTTGCAGCCATCCTTGCATCTTTTATAATAGTATACGGTCTCCATTTTATGGATCCGTGCAAGGAGTCGTTAGCTGGTTATTTACTCGTACCGGAATGTTCGAACGGAGGTGTTACATCTGTCGCAATACCTTTAAAATTAGGTGTTCTCTTGGCAAACCATTTCATGTGGAGTTATTCCCTTTACATTATAATTTTCACGATTTCGGGGCTCCAAATTCTTTGCGTGTTGAGTTTGAACGATTGCTTGGCTATATTTTTCAAACTTTCTTCACGTCGATATGGAATGTCAATTTACCGTTTTGGACTGACGTATAGAATCATACAGGTGTTGGGCCTACTCACTAATTCAGTGTTGCGAAGTCCCATATTTTGGATGGTGGTTGGGTCAATCTTGATCGCTGCAACCGGTTTAGCAACATTTATTCGGCTGGAGTGGACACTAGAGAACGCGTTTGCATTAATTGTCGCCTTCATTGTGTTTATAGACACGGTGATTATAATCCTTGTCCTGTTAGGAGGAATGGCAGGTATTAATATGAAGTCAAACGTGGTTTTCCAAAGGTTGAAATGGAACCTAAACCTAATGACGAACCCAGCTCAACGCTTCCAGAGACGATGGCTTTCTCGGTTTTACAGATCTTGCAAACTGATAAATATCGAAATGGGTCAACAAAATTTTCTGGAGTCCCTCACCCCACTTAAATGCTTAAACTTTTCTGCAAATATAACTTTGCAGATTCTAATAATTTTAGAAAAGTAGCTCATTTTTAGTCATATACAACGCAGTGGGTAGAAAAAGCACAATAGGCAGCCGTCGTTTTACGGTTAGAATAAGTTTGCGCACACACGGCGTGTGCCACTTGATTATACAAAATACAAGGTACAGAGTTATACCCATATTCAATCTGTAATGGATCTCATGTCATCTAATTGATATTCTCCATCTTCATGTGCCATTATCATTTGTAAGTGGTACATTAATATTAGCATGAGAATTCATGGATAGACATAAATCCTCCAATAGATCCAAAATGAATATAATGAGATACTATAAGCAGTTGGAGGAATAAAACGACAAATAGTAGACGTCAGTCATACTGGCTTCAACACTCTCAACTTATCCAAAATAGCAAATCTTTATTGAACATAATCGTAGAATATAATCATGCCCACCTCACCCCAGCCACACGTCACACTTCACAGTTTTATTTCAAACCGTAACAACATAATCATTAAATCTTCAAAAATAAACAAAACTTGAATTTAAAAAAAAACTATCAAAAACGATTGAACGTGGAAAATTAAGTTGATTTCTGAGCAGTTGCACTATTTATCAATTTTTAAAACGTGTAACAAAAATTTTCTACTTCTTTTCCCTAGGATAGTGCTAAAACCAAAAATTGATCTTTAGTGCAAGCGTTCCCAATAAATTCTTAATATGAGTTGCTTTGAACTAACTACAGGCAGAATTTTGCAATCCTTTAATTAATAAAATTTAGCACAAATGATTTAATTTATTCATTGCCATTCGTTTATTAAAGTTTTTTCAGACACACATGCCCTTATGCAGTGTCAAAGAATGAAGGTGTGCCACATCCGGGCCCTTCAGGTCTAAAAGCCATTTTATCCTGCTCAACAATAAGCTACAAATGAATATCCGGTTGCTGGAAGAGGCTATGCTTTATCCGGCGTTGTGCGAAATTTAGGTTAAATGCGGAAATGCATGTCTCACAACCTGAAAAGAGGTATTGAAGATGGAGAAGGACAATAACTTGAGAACATATTGAGAGCAAAAAATTTAATGGGTAATAAACTTAACAAACAAAGAAAAGATTTCATGAGAATTACACGCATTCTAAGTTAATTTAATGTTTTAAAATGTTAGAAGCCTGCATGGAATCGAAGTTCTAACTTAGTTTTCAACTATTCAGGGATATTTCTTATTAAATACGTTTGGTTAATTTCCCAAGAATATTGCCTCCCACTAATCAGAACCTCTAAAAATTGCATCTTGTGGTCAGCTACCAACGACTTTTGAACCACAGGACAGGAAATGTTCCAGTCCTTAATTAATAAGCATTATTTCAATTTTAATATATGCAAAACGACCTCAAACTGAAGACAATCTATAATTTCACAGAAAATATGTCATACATGGAAGTGGTTACCACAATGACGCGTCCCATGATCAAATAAATGTATTTCTATTTATAGCATGCCTGTAATAGAGACAAAAACACGTACCAGCCTATTTAACACTCAATCCATGAAGTTCGTTCAAACTATTTTTATCCAAAAAAATAGACTCACATTTTAGCCAGAAACTTCCACGCCCTTATCCGTTTGAAATGTTGGACTGCAGGATAAAACGTATTTGTTTTGTTATAATTTGGTTTGAAATCCAAATAAACTTTTTAAGTTGTTTGGAAGATTCTCCAGCAAATAGTTCAGATGCAGTAAACCCCTTCCTTACGAACAAGTTTAAAAATATTCCAACTATTTTAAATAACGAGAAAATAATGGAAGGGACAAATAAAGTGGTACGTTGGCGAGGCTTTGAAAGCAGTGACACAAAAATTTAGCACTGTCCTACTCACCACTAATCAATGGAACTCTTTGACAACGGAAGTTTCTGATGATGCCCCAGGTCTTCCGAATATAATCATTGATTATTCTGATTCATCACTAGTAACTTGGGATAGAGTGGGAACAAACCTTTTGAACAACAAATTAGCAAATAAATACTTAAAGGGGATTGCTATTCCGGTTCTTCAGACAACAGTTAAGGATACTGACAGTGCATTCAATTATTTAAAAAGGTTTTCGAACAAGATTACGGAACAAAACAAAAGTTTTGAAGTAGGATGCGTCATCAAAAACACAGAATCCTTGGTCCAGTTGGAAGCTTCTGGAAAACGTTGCATAGAAAACGGTGGGAAGTTTCTTATAAAATTCGATTAGTATTTTAAAAGATTTGGATGAACATTACTTTTTGAGCACTCAGTCCCAATTAAATAAAACAAAGGAAGTTTGGGCAGCAATCAACAAAACAAACCCTGAGGTGATTATGTACATTCGTATTATTACAACTGGAGCTTCACCCCTTGAAAAAGATTACGGGGCCACTGTATTTTGCAACCAAGATGCTCTTCGTGTCAACGAATTCTACGAACGGATTTTAAACTGGGCTCAAGAAAATGAATTTCCCGTCATCTTAAAATCTGTTTTGAGACTGACTGCAGCCTTCTGTAACCAGTTGGATGTCGATGCTTCGACCAACCTACATTGGTGGTGCCTTATCAGTGACACCCTGCCTCTTTCAACGAGTCACCCTATTTTTGTGTTGCGAAATTATCCTTCATCAATCAACGGATGGAAAACGGAACCGTGCATCCTGGCCCAACAGGAAGAAATTCCAGCGTTTTATGTGTCAAATTTCTTGGAAAACAACCAAACAGGAGCAATTCTCAAAATGAACGTAAGACAAGGTCGGCCAATAGTAAAAGAAGAGTTTCAGAACATGATTCAATTCGTGCTGCATAAATTTTCTTTTTGCCGAACTCGTCGTCCGAGACCCGTACGAGTTTTCAATAGCACTTGACGCCTTAGGACACAATTTATTCAAAAAATTGCAAGCTTTTCCCTAATCAGAAGCTCAAACTTTATGTAAACTACCAAATGGGAGGTGAACTTAGTCCAGACAAGATTGCCCTGTTTACCCAAAGGTTAGAGACTTTAGAAAAAACACCCTCATTTTTGCTGAGGGCGTTCATTTCGATTACTCACTCGTGCACGATGGGAAAAACAACCTGTTTTCTTTTCTAGCGGCGACATCAAGCACAGTTCAAATTGGGATTGAAATACAATCAAATTATGTGCTCCAACATGTGTTCAACAAAAGTTCAGAAATAAGAAAAACTTTGGAGCTGTCGAAATATGTGATTTGTGTGGAACTAATTGATGTTGAGACGGAGGGCTCAGATATAAATATTATGGGCAAAATGTTTGACCAACATTTGTATGTGAAGAAAATACTTGAAAAGGTCAAACCAGGACTTGCTCTCTTTTACAGACTGGAAATGAATGTTGATCTGAAAGTAAAAAATGGAGAAAAATCAATGCAACAATATAAAAGACTGATTAGCATGGTTCAGGCGTTTGGGGCTTATTATGACATTCAGTATTTTATTATGGAAGCATTTGATATGGAGAATAATGTGGGGAAAAAGAATGGGTGGTGGATGATTAATAACTACACGGATATGACAAATTTTGATGCATACGTTGAGAAAGATACAGGTAAACAGGAATGTTTTTAAAAATTACTTTTAATTTATCTTTTAATTATATGTTTTCGTTTTTAAAAACCCTTAAAATTAGCCATGCAAGGAATTGCAACATGGAAACCGCAGGAACACATATTAAAGCCTGAATCTACAAGTACGGATGCAAACTCGACTGGATTATTGGTTGGAATATTTTCTGGAGTGACAATTATTTTACTTGCGGTTGCAACAGTGAGCTTTCTTCTTGTCTTTCGCTATAGAAGAATGCATAAGTTATATCTAACTTCGCAAGAAGTTCTCGAATTCAGAAACGGAGACAAACCACAGGATGGAAATGTGGTGAACCACAAATTTAATATAGAGTTTGAGCTTCAGTTAAACGACATAAACATTGGTACTACGAATTTTATATATCAAATAGTTATGATAATATTTAATTGACAAAAAATTAAATTTTTTAACTGTTTTTTAGATTATGAAAAATTTTGGGAGCAGGACAGTTTGGTACGGTTTACAGAGGAACTGTTAAAGGACAACCGCCGCTATCAAAACTCCAAACAAAATTGTGGAAAGGTAACATTTATCAACGTATTGGGAGAGGTTAAGGTTCTCTGCCATTTGGGAAGTCATCAGCACATAGTTTCCTTTTTGGGGCGTACGTAAATGAAATTCAAAATGGAAAGTTACATTTGCTACCCAATTGTGTGAAAACGGCTCATTGGAAATCTACTTGAGGAATAAGAAAGCTTCCATGCAACACATGCAAGCTTTCCAACTGTATGCGAATGTCAATAATGAGGGGGGTGATGAGATGGAAGCACTTTGTCAAGTAATTTGTCAGTTTTCTCTAGAGATTGCGAGAGGGATGGAGTACATCGCAGGTAAAAATGTTGTACATGGGGATTTGGCAGCAAGAAATGTGCTGTTGGATTCTAACCTTGTGTGCAAAATTGGGGATTTTGGACTTTCCCGGAAATTGTACGAGTATCAAAAATACACGAAATCATCGCAAGAGCCTCTGCCCTGGAAATGGATGGCGATTGAGAGCCTGACTCAAATGGAATTTACCCCTATGTCGGATGTATGGAGTTATGGGGTTACTGTATGGGAAATTTTCACACTTGGTATGGTAATTACCTGTAAATTACTTTTTAAATTTTTAGTACATATATTTCTAGATTTATTTCCAGGGGAAATACCATATGCTGGATTACATTGGTCGCCACAATATTCCAATGAGCTGCGAAATGGATTGAGGCTTCCCCCACCTCAGTTTGCATCTCAAGAAATGTACGTTCAGGTCTTTCTTTATCTTATTTATAACTACTTGTAAAAACGCAATGAAATTGGTTTTTTAGCTATGAAAAGCTAAAGGCATGCTGGAACTTGAATGCTGAACAGCGACCAAGGTTTGATGAAATCGTAGAATTCTTTCTTGGCTTGCGATCCAAGGAATACTTAGAGCTTGTCCCGTTGTAAAATGTACAATATTTGTGGAATGAAACCGTGGCCAAATACTTATTACGTCAATTATGTCTGTATTCACTCAAAGATGCTAATTTTTATCTTGTATTTTAAATAAAAACTGTATGCACTACTTTTAACTTATAACTAATTTAATATCTTAAAGGCATAAATTGTTAAAACCAGGAGTACATTAAATCCATGAAGACTGCAATTCTCTTTCAATACAATAATCTTTTAAAAGTGTTCTACTTAATTTCTAACCTCAAATAACAAACTTATTTTCGGAATTCGGACACTTTTGGAATTTATGGTATGCAGTAGACAAACATATCAGAATAAATATTTAACAAATGCCTAATGGCCAACGTACGTCATATACGCAAAAGAATAGGGTATCCTAATGTTGTTCAAATCTTTGAAATAGGCATAACTTCCAGAAACGTTGACATAATTTTCCAGGCTCTTGGTTATAAAATAATCTACATTTAACTGGCTTTCTTCTGACATACTCATCAACAGATATGGTTTGCTAGTTTTTTAAATATTCATAAAAACATACAATTTGGCAAGATTTTAGTTAGCCAAAAGTATAGGTACTTTTCAAAAATCTTCTGTAATCTTTGGTTTTATCCAAGATATTTACTAGTTTTATGTTTTGATACGTTAGAAAAGTGTTAAGTACCTATTATGACCCAATACGATGGACTATTGTTGGAATTCTAAAGAATATGGTGGTTCAATGAATGGCATATCTAGCCACGGGGAAAGAAAAAAAAGCCAATGATTGAAATCAAATGTTTTTTATGGTCCATATTGTGTCCAGGAAGGATGGGAAGTCGTAATAAAACAAATTCTATGGATTCACT
>LJIJ01004003.1:0-16461 GCA_001718145.1 Orchesella cincta | reverse complement strand
CATTAAAAAATATTCGCTGCAAATTCGCACTCACTGCTTTGCTTGTCATGTCCTGGGTGAGAGTTACGATAGAACCGGGTTTCACCTGAGTTTCATACAAGCCACAATGCCCATCCCCGCCTCCAATTTTACATTCCACGTTCAGAGTGTAATTTTCTGGGAAAATGAAGTAGCCATACGATTTCGCTAATTGAACTCGTTCCAAAGCATCCTCAACTGTGGCAACCCACTCCTAAACAAAATTTTCAGAAGGAAGCATAGCCATAATAAAGCAGCTTAGAGAACCACGCTCCCCAAATTTGGTTAAGGGACAAGAATTCAACTGATGAGTTCTCCAAGATTCAGACTCAAAATCACAACCTTCTTGGTTAACCACACCGATAGGAATATCTTTCGGATCTGTTCCAATCGCCAGGGAAATAAGAATCATTTGGAAGGCCGGTAGAAAGATAAGAAATAAGAGAAACCTGGACAAATTGAAACAAAATTAAATCCAATCTATTTTACACAAACATCCTTTGCATTAGACTTATCTATTTACCCCACGTTTCTCCACAACACAATAAAATTCTTGATGAGCAAAGCAGTCGTCTTTGTCATAAAAGTGGAGATATTCTCAACACTCCCCGAATAAAGTGAGCTCAGTGTAAAGAGCAAGTTCTTGAGGCATAAAACGAACTCTTGGGCCAGGGAGTCCGCTTTCTTTTGTTCCTGGCTTGGAGCCATACATCAAAATTTCACCTTTGTCCAACTTTCCCAAACCAATGCAGCAGTTAAGCAATGTACTTTTTCCACAACACGAACTTCCAAGAAGTGAATATCTGCCGACGAGTAAAAATAGAAGAAAATTTAATTTCAATACTTTTTTTTAAACAATTAAGCAAAACTTACATGCATCCTGTAGGAACGTTCATGCTTAAATTAGTAAGGATTGGACATCCTTTTTGGTAGCTTTTATGAGCATTTCTCACCGAAACCGCGAGAACTCTAGGTTGCGTGCGAGTTTTGCTTGAACCTTTACCATGAACAACAGGAATATTTGCGTTGGAGCTCATGATTGCTCTCGTTTGGATTAGAAACTGACCCGAGTTTTACTTTGAGCAATGTTTTCAGAGCCAAATTGATGTAGATAGGTAATTGCTTTTGTAAGTGGGCCAAACTTTTATTAGCTAATTAGTGGGCTGATATATGCATGTGGTTTTATGGTAAAAACTTTCCGGGGTTTTATATGACGAAAGTCCATTTGGGTTAACAACTTACTAGCATATTTTTATTACTTTGTTTACGTATTCACAACCATTTCAAATGCTAGACCTGATTGCATTGCTTTTGATCACATTTTATCAGTTTTACTAGTGGTTGAACACACTTATGTTAAATTCCGAAATTCCAAACAACATTTTTACTAAGCAAATTTTTTATAATATAACTATACTGAAACTAATCGACTTATTGCAAAATAAAATAATAGTTGACATTTGTGAAATTTGACAAGCTGTAGAAGAGTAGAAGTAAACACCATTGGACCTAGTTTTCTTATCATTCGTACTCGAAACGTGACTGACAGACTCCTGACTTTCTCCAGATATGAAAGAAGCAATAAAAATGGGATTAAAACAGAGTTTGTACACACAAAAATAAAAATTATTGCTTGAATATGTACATTCCGGATTCCACATTCTGAAAGGATTAGAGTTCAAACCAGCGCCTATTGGGTGAAAAGAATGAGAAAAGATATTCTACACGACATAATGAGGGTTCACCATGCTATCTTTCGAAAGTACTAAAACTGTGTAATCTGTCACGTAGATGAAAAACGTCACAATAAAAATTGTAGTTGTTATTTTCATATTTCCCACCATTGGTTAAATGCCTGAGCGCATTATCTACACAAATATATCAAGCGTTTGTGTATGTAAAAAACTAGAACGGCTACATTGACTTCTTGTTGACAAAAGGGATTTGGTCCGAAATAGTTTTAATACTAATTTTGAAGTTCTGTAGGTGCAGCGGAATTGAATGAACCGCTCTGCGGCGTAGAGATCTGCTCCGCCGCCGTAAGTGTCTTCGTCGAATAATTTGTAAACATATTTATTATACTGTTTACCTTAACGTTCGTTCGCTATTTAAATATTTGGGGCTAACTGAGCTCATCAAATCAGAAAGCTCGTACTTCCCGCCCAGTTGATACAGGGATTTGATAAACTCGTTAGGATGGGCAGCTCCAGTTCACCACAGGTGTTATGACCACCGTGTTATTCATTTCCTTCAACAGGATGATCGGTTTCAGAAGTAAAATAATTGTTGCAAAACATTTCAAGCTGTTGTATTTTAGTTCAAAGGCTTTAGAGTTGGACGATGTATCAGCGATGCGAAGTCCATCGTCTGGTCCGTGATCCCATTCGTGGAATAATGCAGTTATCATTGGCTACTCCTCTGCGGTCAAGCATCCATTGCGAATTGAAGCAGCTTTTATCATTGGGTACTTCCCTCCGGTCCAGCTCCCCATTCGCAGATTAAGCCAGTTTTATCATTGGCTTCTCCACCACTGCTGGCTTTCATTGCGAATTAAAACAGCTTTTGTCATTTTGTGCTTCCCTCCGGTCCGGCCTTCAATTCGCAGATTAAGCCAGTTTTATCATTGGCTACTCCTCTGTGGAAAGGCTTCCATTGCGAGTTGAAGCAGCTCATATCATGGTTCCCTCTTCGATATTATATCGAAGAAGGAACCACGCTCCTAACACCTAGATACGGTTTCCTAGCCTATTACGGTTGTTTAGTCTGCAAAGTGGCTGATGTACAGCTTGCTTTGCAAAGTCGTTATTAGTTACTATTTAGCTGGTCCCCTTTTTCCAGAGGGCATCAGATTTGTAAATGCAGAAAGTCGACTTTTAAACAGGTATAGGGATTCAAGTACGCGCTAAAAAAGGCTAAAAGAATTAGACTTATGACTTGAATAGTTTCGAAGAAATTTTTCTTTCCGCCGAAAATTTTTGGAATACAGTAGAGCTTCAACACAATGGCACTTGTGTACACCAACGTTTTGGAATCAAAGACTTAACACCTTGGAGTGAATGATGTCCGTATTTATTTATGATGACGTTTGAGGGTTCAATTGAGGTTGAATACGACAATTAAGCTTTTCAAAATAAATAAAAATAAAGAAAGCTTCGTGTCTGCGACGTAGTGCAACATCATGTGGACAGAAAATGAGGGTATTATATGAGTCTTATGACATGGATTCGCATACAAACAACGCTTTGATAGCTCTTTCCGCGACCCAGGCTTCGATGTGTTTTTGCATTTGAAAAACTTTCCAGTTTTAAAACTTCAACATAACAACGATATGTGTCGATATTTGTGAACTAAGGATCAGGTAATAAGTAACCAGACTGGACAAAATAATTCATAGCTTTATAACAATACATCACAGGGAGTAGTATGTGTCATTGGAAAGCCGATTTAGAGTGAAATATAACCCAATTAAAATTTCATCAAAAACGTATTCCTACTTTAGGCACCACTGATTTGCGTAACGCATGTTCAAAATCCGTTTTTCACTGCGACTTTTAGGGTTTTCAGCATGCCAAAAAATGGATAAAACGAATGCTGTTGCAATCACTGTTTGGTGCATATTATCAAGCATGCCAAGTTGTCTTGGAGTGGCGGTTACTTTGTCAGAACACTTTAATCTACTCCTTGTTATGAGCTGCATAACAACGCCTGATTTCGCCATTTTGGCAAAAATCTATCGACTTTTTTTAGAGGACTCATTTTAAAAAGAATTTAACAAGTTTTGTTATGGGTATACGTACTCGACCTAGCCCTACCACTAGCACACCATTTCATTAAAAATTTCGCAACCACATTTAAAATATAGTCCGGAAATTGAAAACTAGGTTGGAATAAGTACTAAAAACCTTGGCTTCTAAATTTGTTTCGTTCATTCGGGAACGATGTTATTAGGACTTGGGTTTCCATAGAATTTCACCGCAATCGAATGGGCTTTCAAACTATATATGTCTTGTCTCAGTGTGATGTCCCGTGTAAAAACTACAGCCAATTTCCTCCAGTCCGGTTACTTATTACCTGATCCTTATATTGATTAGCATCGTCTCCTAGCAATTTAGTAAAACCAAGGCTTGGTTTAAATCTCCACCGTGCCCTCACAGCTCTGGACACCATATTACATCCGGCGGGTGACAGGTAAAACTTCCTAGCATTTCGTTTGTGAAATATGGGCCCTATTGGGAAATATGTGTTTGTGAACTTTTGTTGGGTACAAATTCATATGTTATTTATATTCTGTCGTTTAGAAATTTCTTTAATCCTCTCCATGTTAAATTGAAGCTTCTATGATGAAACCACAGGCATTACCATAAGTTTTGTTCCAGAAATGGGAAAGTCCGTCTTTGACCCGGGTTTTTTAATTTGAAACGGTTGAAACAGTAAGCTGAAGACAAGTTTTCAAACTTAAAAGGATAACCACAGCTTTCTTAAATTGTCGATTATCACGGAGTACTTTCGCTTCCAACTATCATTGGTAAAATTAAAATCTTCATACGTTATGGTAGATATGACGCTTGACTACACACTGAAACCTTCTATATAATATAGCTTACCAATAGTATACACAGAATACGATATATCACTTTTTTTAGCTTTTGAAGCATGAAGAGGAAATAACCAATCAAAATCGATATTATTACTATAATTAATTCGAATCTTCTTCATGTAGAATGCTGAGAAAATGAGTATATTTTTGACTAGTGAAAAGCATGCGGTCCCTTTGAAATGTCCCTTTTCGCCAACCGAACGATTAGCCCATTTTTCCTACACAACAATTAGTGAATATCAACACTGCAATGCATTTGAAATTGATATAGAAAACTATGTCGGACTAGTTTCATAACTTCGGCGAGATCCTATTCAAAGCTTAATATTGCAGGTATTAGGTAAATATTGTGTGCAATCGATGGTGTTGCCCTGGTCATTTCTTGTTGAATTAAAATTTCTCTTAAAAGAGTTGAACGACATGTATTTTTTTTCTTTAATCAGGGTATATAGTATCATTTTACGTTTTTCAAATATAGCCATATAGAAACCTTTAAAGTGAAGAATTTTAGTAATTTTCTGTCCAATTTTTAACCTGAAAATTTTCTTATTTCTTACAAGGAATCTTGTGCAAATATGGAATAAATAATATGTGCAAAAAGCATGTTTTTCATTTAAACTAAATTCCGTTTAGAAAAATTTCATAAAAGGATTAAACATTTTGATCGATAGTTTGTATTAAGTGCAGGATATTGTTAGACTAGACAGAAAAGTCTGACAGGAAGTGACCACGGTCAATCGATTCTGAACAAAAATATTTCAAGTAATCTCGTGTATGCTTGGCTGCTAAAAACTGTCCTATTTTTCAATACCAAAACTATTGTCTATACTTTATGTGTCCGTTCGGATAGTGCTTATAATTGCATTCTTAGTCAGTCTTGGTTTATCTCGTGAGTTCGATTGTAGTTATATACACATTTTGAGCAGAAATTGGACAGTATAATACAGTTATACACTTTATATTTCCTACTTACGATAAAAACGCTGAAAGAAGTTGTTCTGCGGTTACAACTAATAGATTTGTATATTTTCCTGACACAAATTATACGAAGCCAATGCTCTAAAAGATTGCTTCTACCAAAATCTTTGAAAACGTTCCGATTTGAAGTCACCTTAAATATTATTAAAACACAAATGAATGAAATGAAGCTGTTAATCAGAAAGGTTATTTTATTGTCATTTTTATGTGCATCTGTTATTTCTTCGATCCAGTATTCCAAACTTGACTTTGAATCAACGCTGAATATGTTCGCGGACTGTTTAGTACACATCATTCTTAACCGTTTCGAGGTAAGTAATCAGATTTGGTTCAAATATGAAGGAAACCTACATTGTTTGTTTATTTTTGTAGGGCTATGAGGAAGTTTTCATCGTCGAGCCACTGGAGATACCTATTATTTTGTCACAAAACCGATACAAAATCTCAGAAACATCAAGACAAGACTCGGATTATGTCGAATGTAACGATAAAACGTACGTAAACCAATCTCAAAACGGGTTCATGTTTGACAGTCTTCCACCACACGGACGGACTTGTTTTGTTCAAATCTATGTTAAATCGGGCCCTTGCACAGATGGAATTGGGATCCAGCAGTTTGTATTGCCTAGAAATGCGTTCAATCCAATATATGACTATCGGAGGGAATTATGCAGAGCGCCGTTTTGTAAAATGCTGTACATTTTACATTACGGTGGAGACAAACCTTTTGGCTTTAGTTGAAAGCAAATATTCAGCAACCTATAACTATATCAGGTCATCTAGTAACAGCTTTTACCCCACAGAGCTTTTATTTTGGATTAAGAAATCTAAACGTAAAGCTGGTTTCAATACTTATAAAGTCATACACACTGCTTTGTTAGTGAGCTGCGGCCTTTCTGTAACTTACATGGAACTCCGTGATCGCTGTAATAAACACTTAAAACAAACTGAGAACCTTATCACCTGTTTCCAATCCAACAAACACTTGATGAACCAGGTAGTCGAATATAGCAGTCATAGTGAAAATCGTGAGTCAGTAGAGCGCATCAGTTCGCAATCTCCCCTAAAGGTAGTCACCGTTGTTGCAAAATTTAATTCTGATCTACCTTTAAACAGTTATCTTCGTCAGTGGAAAGCAGCTTCGTACGAGGTTGACCCAATTTTAATTAAAATGATATTTCCTAACCAATCGATTGACACATTTATTAATATCGATGAAGCTAAAGGTGAACTTTTTGTATTGTGGGAATATACTGTAAACCCTACATATGTGGCATTGCGTTACAATGCAATTGAATTTGTTACTTGCGCTCCGTTATCCGAAAAAGGTTGGTTGTCGTTGGCGGGATACGTTAGCGCCTTTGATTTAGCAACTTGGATAGCCATTGCGAGTGGATTGCTAATAAGCAGCCTCATTTGGCTTTACATGAATGTTTCGAAAACAAGTCTCCAACTATGTGCGAAAATGCCTTTCTTCAAAATTCTTCTGGGACAATCGACGGACATTAATAAATGTCAATGGGTAACAGGCGCCTGGATCCTTGCAGGACTATTTCTTACGATCAACTACCAAGGAAATAATATTGACCAACTGACCTCTCCGTTGCCTTTAAAAAAGTTAGAAACATTTGAAGAAATGTTTAGCAAAAACTTAACAGTGTTTTCTCTCCCACGTGCGCCATGGGAAATTATGAAGTCTTCGGTACATCTATATTCAAGTGAACCCGAAAATAGCGTTAAGCGCTTTCTTGAATTCTATTTCGGACCGGCTAAATTAACGTTTTCCGACGTATATATACGAAAACAAGTTAACTATTCCACAAGTGAAGCAGAGAAAGCACTTTCCACGATTGTAAAAACCGCACAAACATTAAATGAAGTTGAACCAATGACAAATCTGAAATTCTACGTCAGCATAATATCCAAATGTCAAAAAGACGTGTTTGTGGACACACGTGCTAACGTGAAACAATTGCATTCTTTGTTGAAAATAAAGCAAATAAGTAAGGATAATATAGCAACAAGCAAAAGACCGTACGGGACACTCTTTCAATTTTTGGATACCGCTGGCATTGAGAAACCGCCTGGAAATTTCCATCTGCGGTACACGTCTATTGTCCAATCTGGATTGCTTCATTTGTGGATGGAATGGAAGTTTCGAATAGATTCGTGGAATGATACCGTATGGTCTGCAAGGGCCGAGCCGGAATTATCCGCGAAAGCACTGTCAATGGAAGACAATATTGTAGTTGTGTTTTATCTGCATTTCTGCTTTCAAATATTAACTGTTCTGATGTTCGTGATTGAGTGTCGAATAATTTTTATCTGCCAAGTTGTTCGAATCTGGATCTGGATTATAACGATGTCAAAAGCTGTAAAACATTTTTGCTGTTGTGTAAAGAAAGAGGTAAAAGTTCAAGACAGTGATTTGAGGACAAACCGCCGAGTTGCTTGGGACGATGGCGGCGGAACATGAGTCAGGGTAACTTCCATTTGCTAGTGCAAATGCTACCAGATGAACAGAAAAACAATCTGCTTGACATTTGCCATTTTTGTTCATTGCATTAATTAGCAACTTGCAATTCCATTTCACTTAATGCTTTTAACAATACGTGTATTATACAATAAAAATGCCACTCAAATGTAATTCTGTAATAAAACACCTTAATTGACATTTTAAATTTTGGAAATAACATACAGAGTCAATTTTTTATAATAAAATAAATCAGACATTCAAAGGAAGAAGAAGAAGAGAGGAAATAAGGTAGCTCCTGATGGACCTCATCATCATCTCCTTGCAGGCAGGGGTTTCGGCAGAGGAGGCTTCGCCGTCCTGGACAACCACTCCCATTTCTCCAGCCCAGGTCTGGACTATCTCGGTTCGCAGCTCCACGTCATCACCTTCAAGCTGGACACGGAGCCCCACGACATGCTGCTCCAGGCCGGTCCTAGACCAGTTCCTCCACAAGGAGTGGTCCTCGTCCACCTAATGTCCGTTAAATCATTCTCGCCTGTACATACCTTTAACTATTATAATTCTTAAATGAAAACCAAATGTATAGAATTTATAGGAGTCCATTCAAATATTTGAGTGTAATATCATGTCAATTGTAATTAGTAGTTGTAATAAACCCTTTTTGTGAGCATGTGCATTTATAATTTGAATAGAAATATGTATCTTGTCTTGATTAACAATCTTGTTTATAAACTTTTTTTAAGTAATATTTTTTTAAACTTGATCATGCTTGTTTATACATGTGAGATTCATTTTCTTCCAAAAACTAAAGCCAGTTTGTTACAAAAATCTTAGCATAAATGTTCATTCATGTTCAAAATTTTGCACTTATTTCCTCCTCAATTCGCTTAGGATAATAAAAACATGTAAAATTCGTAAAATAATACGATAATATTTTCTGCCACACACTGATCGATCATTCTTACCAACAGGTAGGCAAACTTGACCATCTGCTGCTCCTCCTTTTTGACATATTTGAAAAGGTGAGTATTTTCTTAGCTTCATCTAGATGCTCCTTCGCTTTCCCCGTGAGGCTCTACGTTACTTTAGGCGACGCTGACGAAGTTGGGCAGTGAGCATAGTCGCAAGCGTATCCCTGTAGATGAGGATGGGTTCACTACGCGTCAGATCAACTGGGGCACGGAGGTAGAGTCGTCCATCTTTTCTTTTTGAGATTTTTTGAGTCTTTTCGAAGGCGGATCCAACATTCGGGAGAAAGGAGTGCTTAGCCGTGGAAGAGAAATGAAAAAGCTTGGCTCTTGAACTGATATAGGGACAAAATTAGTTAAATTTTTTTATTTTTCAGGATTATTGATAAGGTTTGACTGCCTTGTATTCATAGTAGATATTGAACTTACTAATTGTGCTGTTAAGAGCTTATGTGGTATGTGAATATATCTATCTGTTGTCCTGATTTAACAGTGGTTTGTGTAGCGTATTTGCTATAATTAAGGTAGTTTTCACAAAAAATTATAAAAGATTCCTATTCATCTCATCAACAAATGCTCCAGTTTAACAGCTTGTTTGAACCTATTCTGTGAGAGAGCTGACTCTGGTGAAACATTGGATTTCATTTTATCTTTGATCATTTTTTGGACGTAAAATTAATTTGGTACATTCAATAGTAAGTTACCATTGTGAAATTACATTAATTTATTTCTATCTAATTTATTTTTTCTACTACATCTTAAAAGTATTTTTGAAAACAAAGAATATCAGAAGAAACCTTGATTTTATGTACACACAAACTTTGCTAACAACTTGTATCATCAGTTATCACTTGTTTGCACTCTCGTTCTCACGAGTATGACTTCGGTATTGGAAACTTTTTCATATCCAACCACCAATTGGTTTGACGAGTGCAACTTCATTAAATTCCAGCAACGTCTTATCTTGTTTAATTTTGCAATAAATTTAGCAACAAATTTAGCACAAATTTTTGTACATGGACTCACAAATCTTTCCCCTATAAAACTACAAATGCCAAGACCACAAACTACGCAATACAAATAAAAGATTACAACAACATTTCCACTCATTGTTGGCTTTTCAACGACAAACTCAATTGACCCGCTCCTCCTCAGCTACACGCCTGTTAGCAGAACCAATCACTTTACTCCACCAAAACCAAATCCCCGAGCTTTCAACAAGTCCAATCTTGTCCCAAATATTCAGAGGAATCCATTTTGTAAACTTTAGTGATATTACCTCAGACAATAGAATGTCTTTGCCAACAAACACATATTTTAGTCCGTCAGAATTTCTCAATTTTTGTGCCATTTGGAATGCAAACACTTCGGGAAGAATTAGTGCCGATCTGTTACAACCTCTGACAATTTGATAATAGAGTTCCCATTGCATCTCAGAAAACTTTAAAACTGTATCCAAATCAGAATCATTAACAGCGTGTGTTCGAGGAATCTCTTTGAAAATTTGTAGGATACCAGGATGCAGCCTCGATGTAGCCATGTACTCCCTGTTTGCATCTTTGTTGAACTCGTCAAGTGTAAATAATCTTCTGACCTCCGACTCAATATAATACGCAAATAAACCATATACAATTATTTGGTGTTGGTAAAGACGGCCGTCGTAAATCTCAGTTGGTAAGCTAGCCGTGATTTCAGTTAAAAAAACTTCAGGGAAATCATGGTATGTACCGTAAAGTTGTTAGAAGTAGCTGTTTGTAATGTCGATAGGGAAGTTGTTTTTTTTTGGTGCAATAATATTATAAACATTATCATATTTGTAGGCGTTGCTCAACACGGTTCCCGCAAGTAGAAGAGAGCCGAGCATCCACTTCAACGAAGAAAATTGTAGATTTCTGTCTGCGAAAGCTTCACCTTCTTCCAGCAGTATAACAATCGGCTGCAGAATCAAGCTTGTTGAAAACTGTTGTAAAACTATTTTTGTTGATCTAGCTCGAATGGCTTCATTTAATTGTTCAACAAAATAGAACAGGAGCGGAAAAATGCAAATAATTAATACAACAATCAGCAACCAAACATGCCATTTGTAGATGCTGACAAATTCTTCAACCCCACTGACTTTTGGGGTGGTTTTCCACAACTTATAAATTTTAGTGTTTGTACCGGTTTATTTATCTGCAATGGATTATATACGAACCTAGTCTTGTCAAGTATTTCTAGATCAACCAATATCACTTTTTTTAGTGGCATGTCACGTTTAGTGCCTTGGATGTCTTTTTTACCTATATCCACACATTCAAACAGAAAATACTCGTCAGCCATATGGTGGTCATGGGTACTGTTCGGCAAAATCAATTGCACAATATTAAACACCGCGTCATAAACCAGTTGTTCCTCACTGATTCTGTCATACAATTTGGAGTTTAAATGACGGTGATGCCAGACCATGAAATAAGGATTTCTACTACATTCTGGCGTAACATGCTGATTCTGTTTCTTTATGTCAGGGGGTGTCCACAAAATTTGTGCTTTTATGTGAAAACTTCTAATATTTGAAAGCATATCTTCAACGTGCATTTTCCAGAATTGCTTTTGAAGGGCATGTAAATCAACTTCAGATCCTTCAGTCACAGCACTTGAAGAAATTATCTTTGAGCTAAAACTTTCCTCCAATTTTATTTCCTTGGTTTCTAGAAACATGAACAAATCTTTATTTATTTCATGTCTACCGTAATCTAAAACTTCATTAATCCAATACGAAAGCATTGATTTAAGAGTTTTGGTATCTCGCTTGCGGTAAATGTCTTCCAATATCAATATGTTTAGAGGAATCGCGGTACGCTGTTGGATGTACAGTGTTTATCCAAAGAAAAATAATTCGTTCTACAACGTTACTTAAATAACAGTTGAATCGACCTGCTTCTCTAAGGTTTCTCTGGCATTATGATAGTCTTTATTAAATATCACCAGGATAAGCATGATACTCATTATACGGAGGTAAAGTACCGGATACTGAAAGTCAATTGGAAATATTTTATTCATTTGATAAGCCTTAAGAAACCATTTTCGATCTCATTTTCGTAAGAACTTGACTCGCATGATCCCACGAATTTTAGACACGAAACGTAGTCGGGTAAATATGGTCTGGGTGTGGGAATCACGAACACCCATCAGCCGCGTCTTTAACGACAAGTTTTCTTGGTCGGTTTGGGTGTCAGAATTCTAGCGTTAGAGTTTTCCAAGTTGTCGTTTTTAGTTTAATCTTACCAACAAGAGCCCGTGATTTCAATCATTGTGAGATTCAATTCATGTCTTGTGTTTTCATCTGGACTAAGAAGCTCTCAAGTATTCAATCTTGTCGGTCAGCAGCTTTTTCCGCAGATTCATAATCACGCGGCTCAAGCTTATATACGTTTCTCCAAATATCTTCCCCAAGCTGCATCTGCAACAGATGTACATAATGAAAAGTTGCAGCACTACCATAGAAAGGATGCATGTATACCATAAAGGTATGTCCCTCATTCAGATCTTTACGATCACATTCTCAATCTTGTTGTATTTTATGTACCCTGCTATGATTTCCAAAATCCCCTTTGCTCATTATCAATCTGTTACCACACACCACACAGAAACCTGAACCGGTCGCACAGATTGTTCATTCATCGCATATTGAGAGCTACTTGTTTCTTTAGTTATTAGGTTAGGAAAAGGCCTATGACTAAAGAGACCTTAAAGAGTAGAAAAGACTGATTGGAAAACAGTCAACTTTTCACCAGTTCGATCCTCTTTTCGAGTCTTTAGTCTTCTGCCTCATTACGTTTTGGTGACGTCCTTTTTCTTTTATTATGCTCTCCGAGTTGAATCTTATGCGGACAGTCGAAGTAGAAATCACAGTCATCAACTAGTTTCATTTGATGTTACATACCAAAATGATACATACAGTGCCATTGTGTACTGCTACATGAGATATTGTGAAGTGTAATCCTCCACAGTCATTAGTTTCATTCTCCTTTTGAGGCGGTTGCTGTCGATTTTCGTGTTTTAGTATATTGAGGACGAGAATAATTCCGGTGAAATTCATAAAGCTAAAACAGTGAAGGTTCGGTTCTAGCGCGAGCAAAGTGGAACCCCAAAAAGAAGTCAGGATGAGAGCACACATTTCCGTCCGTTTCACGACTTCTCACATGAGTGCGAAAATAACGTCGGTCGAGGTGTTGTGGTTTCTTTTACGTAATTGAAGAACCAACCCACATTATCGACCGAATATATATCTTTACAGAAATCGCCAATTCGGGTTGTCTTATTATTAGCGGGGAGTTCTCTGTTGGCCAAAGATCGATTCCTCTATAGTTTGTTAAGTGCACAAAACAACTCTTTAAAAAGGGAAAAGAATTTCATTCAGATTTTCAATGGGGGTTTGAACTGCATCCGGATCGGGCTGATGGTAAAAACGGGGGATCTAAATCTTTTATGGGAATGTTAATCGTTCCATGAGTTTATCAATAGGCCCAGTGAAAAAGCTCTTCGTCACTATTATCCAAAGTGTGATGTTCCGCCATGCAAAAAGAAAATGCTAAAACCATGGCGACACTCCGTACTGTTTTATGGTGTTTTCCACATTTTAAAAATTGGTTTTGATTTTGTATTGAAGAAATATATACCGGAGCGCAGATTTAGTTTAGGGTTTTAGCGTAAACTTTAGAGAAACGCGTTGTTCAAAGCAACGTTATATAATATTTTACCCAAACTGTGTGTATCTTTAATATGTGTTCTATAAAAGGATTAAGTTTTGTGATAGAGAGAATTTGTCATGGCTTTTAAATCCGATACGATCGGCAAACAGTTTACATGAAATATTTACGTCGAGTGTTGAGGAGCACTGACGCCGATTAGACAGAGAAAAACCAAAACAAACCAACTCGCGGGCGTTGACTGTCTAGAATTCAGGTAAAAACATGTTTTTTTCTGTCTGGGACATGTTCAAAATGGCTGTCAACTATTGCTATGTCTAGTTATAGCACACGTTGGCTGCGGCTGCTTAGAGCCAGTCAAGGCAACTCAAAAACAACACAACACGCAATTTAATTATTCAGTTGTTTTTGGTTCCATGTAATGCTAGCAAGTGTAATAATGTTTGTTGCAAAATGGTTGGCTTTCACACCGTTAAAAGTGGTCGATATTTTTGTAAAAATCCCCTATGAGAACAATCAATTTATTTGATCGTTAGCTAACTTTCTCGGAGGTTTAGACAGCCGCTTCCATACAATATACATACAAGTCTAAAAAAATAATTTTCCAAAAAATTAAAGCCGTGCTTATTTTAGCGACATTTCAGCGAACGTAAACCAGGAATAAAAACAGGAAATTTCTGCCCAAACTCGTAAAACTGTTCGTTCGTTATCGGCCTTTTCAACCAAAAATTAAAGTATTAATTTGCTTTGTAAGTATGTCACTATTATTCTGCGTCGTACCTTTAAAATATTCTAATATTGTATTGAGCTTAAGCTAAGACGTCAAGTTTACCAGGTATACAGTTTTACTTAAAGTATTGTTGTGTTCGGCAGGTTTTCGAAACAGATATTATTTGAATTGCTTAGCGTAATCGCGTCACGCCTTCTAGAGACTTAGCGCTATCTCTCCGCGGTCTAGAAAATAAATCTTTGTTCAAAACATATCTACAATTATGTTTTGGGAGGTGAATCAATAGCCTAGTCTACTCTTTTAAGAGCAAGCGCGTATTAAGGAAATTAGTCCGTTTAAATATCAGCTAAACAAACTTCTCAGACATACAAGCACAGATTGAACTACCAAGCAGCAAGTCCTTAATCGATCTTTCCCTAACCGGTTTCTAGCACACACCTTTTAGAAATTAAATATTTTGACGATAACTGGCAATGTATCTCGGGTTTCTGTTCTTCCAAATGTAGCAAATCAGACCACTAACATACATTAAAGAACGCCGCAGTTTTAGAAAGTTTACAGCAACGAGACAGCAGTTGTTACCTTTTGAATTTCTCAAAATCGATTTTTTTACATAGTTTTCGCCGTTTCTAATTCTGGAAGATTGGCGAGCAAAAATTCTTACTTACAAGAACACAAATCTGTCTGATGGTTTCTTTCTAACTTAGGCTATCTGTATGTGTTGATAACCAATTTTTAAAAAAGCACACTTGTGTCCTTATGTAGAAATCTATCACGGCAAATATCTAGCGTTGTGCTAGGTCCGATGGCGAGTATGGACGATAGGACTGAACGTTCGCCTTTTCTACAAGACTTACTTACGCGATTTCCTGATATCGCGGCGATTATTATTGAGCACTCGAGCAGTTAAGCCGGTGCATTCCGAAAATAGACAATTTCTAGCTCCAGCCTTAGATCGTGCACAAGTAGAGTGGCTTGCTCTTAATACAAAAGCATATACAGGGAGAAAAATACCAGTGTCGCAAGACAAAATTGGCAGATGATTAATTTTAAATTGTTCTCTCTATTTGATACCGTTCTCCCAATTGTGAAATCTTGGCAGGTCAAAAGGTTATATCTGGTTTTAGAACATGATTTTTCCTACAACACCCCATTCGACCTGATTATTTGCTGTTAATTGTGCGTTTGTTGTCTCCCTGAAATTGATTGTAGCTGCATGTTGCGAATTAATTGACAGGAAATAGTCTATGTAGCCAAACGTTGTATCAGAATAGCATGGAATCGCGATCCAGGGGCAGCTGTCTTCAGTTATCAATATAATTGACAGTTCTTTTGAAACATGTAAATTAGGTTTGGGGTGTTAGCTTGCAGGACCATTTCTATTGTCTCCTTTTCATTTCAATAAACCTATTTTCTTGTGCTTATGAAACGTTTTGTCTGTACAAGTCATTGTCAGAAATTAAGTTTTTTGGGGGGGGAGGGGGGGGGGGGGGGGGGGGGGGGGGGGGGGGGCGGGGGGGGGGCGGGGGGGGGGGGGCGGGGGGGGGGTGGGTCGGGGGCGGGCGAGGTAGTTTGCTAACGCTCACATAGCTTGGTAGCCTTATAATGTGCGGTGGCTGGTGGTCGGGTAGGAACGGTAGCTTAAATTAACATTGGCTGGTAGCACAAAATGTTAAGGCTGTCTGCGTAGTTGCGTGCCTGAAATCTCCTTGCGGTGCTTTTCCACCTTTTGACGCTAATAGATTTGAGCGGGGCCCCCTCAGGGTACCCGAAGACGGGCGGGCTAACTGTTTGATTTTGTTTCTGGTTTCGTACGTCGGAACAATAAACACGTTTTAATTTTTCATTGACCTATAATCCTGAGTAACTGTTTATTCAGTTGCGGGCTCGCAGATAAAGTTAGACGCATAAAACGTCTTATTGCATTGCCCAGAAAGGGCAATTTCCACCAAATTACAGCCAAAGCGGATTCCCCCCACTTTCGCCATGATTTGGGGGCGATGGCA
>LJIJ01004002.1:0-16468 GCA_001718145.1 Orchesella cincta | reverse complement strand
CTGTGTGAATAGAAGCGTTGGAATGTAGTAGTAAGTCGAACGGAAATTAACTGCATAATATGTGTATATCATTTTAATTGAAAACGAATGCGACACGGTTTCTCAAAGAAATGAATACTGATAAGAGTAATCCATTTCAACAGCTTGAATCATTCGGATCTGGTTTCAGTATATATATTAGATAATGTTAGTTATTTAGCTAAATAAATAGATTTATTACCTATTGTGATTACAATTAAACCTATTAAACTGAGTTACAAAAAACTGATAAAGAGATAAAAAAATTCAATAAATTTCCGAATAGAACAAGGATTTTGTGTGAATTGGAACTTAATAATGTACTTCAAGTGTATATTACCAGTATCATAGACCACATATTCATTATAACGTAATGGAAAATCATTCCCTGATTCATTTGGGACAGTCGGTCCGAGAGGCCAGTAACTAATTTGTACCTCACGTTTCCCCAGGCTGGGGAATGTTTTCTCCTACACCCATAACAGAGTCAAATTGCCTTCCATAAGGATCCATGGGTGGGCTGGTTATCTCCGGTTGCTGATGTCGCAATAAACGGTTTTCCAACTGCCACATCACATAAGAAAATTTTAAAAAATATTAGGTAAGTACGAAAAAGGGGCCCTACTAAGTAAGGCAAATTATCCCTTGAAGGATACTAGAGAAAGGACTTTCTTAAGGTTAAGGATAGGTTAGGTAAGGATTTGCCTCTAACTAGGAATCAGTGTAAAGGGACACGCTATTGACCGACAGACTTTACTCTATATTAGCCATTACGCACAGGTTCCATAGAGATCATCATGCCGGCATTGGAGGAAACATACTTGCCTACAGGTATAGATAACCTGCAAGCTTTTATGGGAAAAACTCCAATCGTACCACATTAATGTTTGACGAGAGTAGGTATCGAACCTACGGCTGGGGCACGTGTACAAGATATGATAGATAGCCACATACCCACTGCACCACCGATTCTCGTCTTACTCGGCGTAGAACAAATATCCGCGGTGTAACAGGGGCGTGTACATCACAGTAGTGTTCGCTTTTTAGCATGCAGGGGCGCGCACGATCAGCAAATATAATTCCTGAGCCGAACATTTGACCTCCAACAGCTCATTAGTTCTGCATCAAGTATGAAATATAGAGTCAGTTTCAAGAGAGTGGTTGGTTTGAGGACGCTGCGTGTTATGCACATACACCGGCTCGCCTCCAATTGATAAGAACAGCACTAGCGCGGCGTTACCATTTTACCCATCTCCTTACCATGTAAATTTTGAAACTTCATAAGCTGTAGATTTTTTCCCCCAAACCTCTACAAAATGGTTTCCCAACGGCCATTAGATTCATAACTGCAAGGCCGTCATTTTGCTATTTAAATTCACATGTAGACGTTCGGGGGAAAAATTCTATGTGAGCGATTCAATTTTGCATTGTTAACAGCCTGAAAGTTTTCGAATCTATTACATTTTAATTTTAACCATCCATGGTTATTGCTCCTAAGCGAATCATAATTAGAATAGGAAACTTATAGCATTATGCCGTGGTATTTCTTCTCAAAACAAGAACTTATTTATGCATCAATCGTGGAAGGTTTAAGCTTCCATAATATCAGGCGGTAGGGGCTTCAAAAGTTTAAAAATTAAAGATAAGCGCTATCGAAAATCCGCCCCTATTTGAACAAACTCAATTTATGAACAAATGTGTAAGGAAATCGGAGTGACTGAGGTGCGTACCAACTCCGGGACCACTTGGTCTTGAACTGACTCATAAACATTATTTTGAGTCATATTGGACAATTTGGCCTTAATATGTGTTTAAACATATGAATACTTTGACCTCCACTCGTTGGAGGCTTCAGTCCGTCTCTGAGAATTCCGCTACCTATCCTTCTTTGTTCCATGCCAGAGCATCATTCGCGCATGCTATTTTTGTTTGGATCGCAACAGAACAACTTCCAGTCTTCGTGACGAGCAACTCGAATAATTGATTCAACTACAAACCCATAACCGTGATCCTGACCACAGTAGAGGGCTTCTGTAATTTTTTGTGCTTCTTCGCTTCCCTCTGGTTACTGTTTGTGCTGTTCGCAACCACTCACTTATACGGTGTTGTGTTGTACCTTCGAGTTCCATAAGTAACATTAACGCTGATGTATCATATTGTCCTGGCGCTTCTAAAGGTGATATTTTAGAAATGCCTACTCGTCTCTGTAAGTTCATTATAACTTAAAGATTCTTTACTATAAATTTTGTATTTAAATCAGGAATTGTCTCCTATTTACTAACTATAGCTTTATTAACACACGTTAAAAGGTCGTTAAATATTTGTGCTAACTAGTTTATAAGTGAACTGTTTCGGGATAAATGAATTGTTCAGTTTAAAGGTTTTTTAGAGTGCATGATGAATACGCACATGCAATAGGCAGTACAACCTTGCACTTGGTATCTTTGGATTAATAAATGACTCATGCAAAGATAATTATCATAAAAATATACCCGTCTGGTGCGTCAGTTTGACGTATTGTTTTTTATCAACACCATCCTTTGGCTGCCATTCATGGATTTTTATTGGGATTTATATATTCCAATCTCGACACTTGACATATTGCATTTCACAATACACCCTGTCGGTCTTTTCCACAATGAACAAACGTCACTCCACATTGGAACTTAAATATTGAATGCTTATGAATTCCCTATGCAAGTCCACTATCACGGGGATTAAAAAGGTCTAAGTGACGTCATGACCATTGGTGTCCATTTTTAAGAAAATGTTTCATATGCTTAACGAAAACCCAGTTCATTATTATTTGGTACTATTAAGTTAATACGAGATATTGCGAGAGCAAAATGATAATTCTTTTTTCAATGTGTAGATTCTGCACTATAAATCAATAGATCCCATATCTCGTAATAGTAACCAAAAAACCAAAGTAGAAATCCAATTTTTCTCCAATTGAAATTAAAAAGTATCAAAACCTTTGGTGACCCATCAGAGGTTCTAAAGGTCATTTGCAGAAACGTTTCTAAAATTTCATTCAGGAGTCACGTTCAAGTACTTTAGTACTTCAGCGAAAAAATCAAAAATATTGAACTCGTGTTATCATTGTGTTCTGTAGATTTAGGGTTCGAAACCAAATGACAAATAAAATTGTATTGTACTACCTACTCTTATCTCATATAAAGTGAGTGTAAGTATGTCGGAAACCAAAGTAAAAATTGAGGGCAATATGCAATATAAGAATTGGCATACTATACCATAGTAACACAGATAGGATTACTATGTGCACTTTATTGCAGTATATTGCTCGAATGATCTTAATTTGTACATGCTTTAACCTGAGTGACGAATACTCACCTTTATCATTTACCAAATTAAATAATAACATCAGGCACAAAAGCGAATAAAGCCGTGTGTAAGTTTTTTTCGTTGTGCTTTCCTGATTAGGGTTACACATTTTTATTTTCAGGCATTTGGTAAATTACAAGGTACATATATATTTGTTAAGACCAAACTGGTGAATTAGTGGTGATGCATTTGTAGGGTAAAAATTTAATAATTTTTGTAGTACTACTATTCTTGTATCGAAACCCCATTTGCATATAAAACCCATTTAATATAAGTTAAACGCTTAGTTTTTTAATGAGTAGTATATTGTGGGCAACATCCTGTAAAAATCGAATGCTTGTATGTCTGTTTGTTCAAAATTTATTTTAAAACTGTGTTCCCTTCATACTTCTTATTCTTCGATAACGTCTGCGTTATCTTTTCTATCAGGGTCTATTTTTATGATTTTAAAAATTTCCTTATGTGATACTAATGTGTTTCTCCATCTGCACCACTTTTAAGCATAGCCTTTTCAGTTCTAATTTATTATGCATTGTATTTTTTATATTTATTATGTTTATTTATCGGTTAGCATCTTATAATCTATGCCGTTGTAAAATAATATTGTAAAAATAGAAAATAATACTTCAAGATTAAATTCAATTATTCAGGTTTTTCACAAGTGCAATAAATTTTCATCAATAAAATATATATGTAGCACATTGTGATTGTGGATTGGGTGTTCGATAACTTTAGCAATTAATAAGTCAGTTCTTGCCGTAATGAATTATATAATTTGTGTAGAATATATAGATATTGGTATAAATCATAATCATACAAAACGTTTTTTCTATACTATATTGAAAACTTCAAAAAATGATGAGTCTTTCTGATTCAATCCTATAAATTAATTAATTTTTTGAATAATTTCATACTGAAGCATTATTTTCTGCTTTAAAATATTTTTACCAACGACAAATTTCATTTAAGTTATTAAATAAATCACATGTTTCAGTAGAACATCATTAGAAACCATATGAAGTTCTTCCTGCTACAGTTTGTACATAATTAAAAATAGAATGATATCGACTTCTCATGTTTTGGTATCCGATAACAAGTTTATACAATTTCCCAACGGTCATTTGCTTTTGCCGAAGAAAATTTGTCATATTTCTAATTGATTGGGATTGTGTAGCATTACCAATCGTATGATATACAATTGACACTCTTTGTGCTTGGGACGCAGCCATCCACTGAATTAAAAATTTTAGTTCTGCGTCACCATTAAATGCACCACATCCCCAATTACCTGTCGCAATAGGAATATTTTGTTCTCCTAGGGAAATAATGAATCCCACGTAGGCCTTGTGTAGTTCTCTATCAATTTTATTTTGCAGATATTGTGTATCAACTTCATGTCTGAAAATTTATATAATTGCAGCTATATTCAGAAAACTAATTAAAGCATATTGTGATAGTATAATTAAAATTCTTTATACGTTTTAAATTGTAGAGCATCCAAAACCAAAACAGAATTGCTGATACGACCTAAGTCGTCTATAGGAATGCTTTGTTTTGCAGTTGGGCCACCAAACCGGAAACTTTGGCTATATCCGGTGTATTTGCTGAACTGCTCTGTTCCTGAAATGACAAGCACCTCGTTATCTTCCAACGATTCCGTAAACAAACGAGATATTATCAATTCTGGGCAGGTAGCAAACATAATTTCTTCCATTACAGCACCCTCGTTGAGTACGCCACCACCTTAGTACAAATAAACGCAATCTTCAACGTAATTCAAAAACATAAGGTGGTTAGAAATTTAAAAAATATTTGAAGTTGATACGTACCAACCCGTTTATTTGCAAAGTCTACTTGTAGCATTCCACGCGCCTTTTCAATTTTCTTGTTCTGTTCAACCTGCACTGACACTAAAGGTGCGTAGCTCTGTGACCAGTTCTGATTGGGATTCATGCACCGCCTCTCAAAGGAAATAATTACATGACCACTTCGGTGTGTTCCAGCACGATTTCTCATTTCTTGAAAATAGTTTATGATGCACTTGAGTTTCTCCACCTTGGCATCTCCCTTTGTTGTAGTGTGGAACATTCTGCAATTGGAAAAATAATATCAACACGAGTTTTGCGAATATGTTTATTTGAAAGTTTAATGATACAATACCTGTATAAATTAATGTCATCCATTTCTGGCTTTTCTTCCAGAGTGCAGAAAAAAGCATTCGCCAACAGACTGCATACCAAATTTTTAGAAAGGTAAATTGTCCTGTTTTCATATTTTTTGAGAAACGGAATCGGTTCACCAAGTAACGAAGGCAGCATGAGGGCAAAGCTAACAATGGTGGGAATGGTTGATACCAAAGTGGAAGAAATGGTCGGATCCTTTAATATGCCAAAATCAGTTTTTGCATGGACTCCTATATCGTATTGTGAAATGGCATTTCTCATCAATGTTTCGGCTCGTTGATGACGTGAATCTTAAAAAGAAGAATACATTTTGAAAATTTGTCATTTAAGTTTTGTAAAGGATTTTTGAACTTACTTGAAATGCATGTTTGGGACAGTGTCTCGAGGGATTTCTGTATCTGACTCCATTTCCATACTCCACCAGATCCCTGGTGGAGGATATTTTTGGAGCTGAATGGAGCACTAACAAATCCGGGTTTATGCCATTTTATGTCATGTTGGCTGACCCCTCCGCTTTGTTGATTTTTGTTCAGTTGGTGGAAGAATGTGGCTGAATGCGAATTACTTCTGATTAAATTTTCCAGACCGAGAGAAATTTGAATGACGGTTGGATTGCTGATTACTAGTTTTTGGCTATTCTTTGGAATGACAATGCTTTGATGAGATGGAGAGTGGGCAGGATATCTTGGTTTATTTACACTTGGTTTAGGGTTCTGAAAACCGAGAAGCGCGGGACTAATAGTAGTAACAGATAATGGAAGGGGGTTCATCGTCGTAGCTGCACTATAATACGTGGGTTGACCTCCATGTTGGTGTGCAGGTGGGTTTCGTTGAGGCGGATTATAACTCTGAGGCTGCTGTGGAACACCCCCGATCATGGGATCTTGTAGTACTGCTGTTAAATACATAAAATATACAGTAAGTTGATTATAAAATGTGGACCTAAAATATATGCTGTGCAACGAATTAAAAATCTTACGAAAACTGCTCATGTTGCAGTTCCTGGTAGAAACCCAATTGAACCGTCAGAAACCAGGAAAATCTTTTGTTGTGAGAAATTTGCGAAACTGCATATGCCGGTTTGTGACAAGTGTACAATTAATTGAGTTTCATATGACCAACACTTTTACATTTTCCGAAAGTCCAAGGAATAATATGTATTGTGATTTAATGAATGTAAAGGCATGAGTTAATGTGCACAACTGATAAGGAGTCGATTATTTTATCTTCAACTTCACCTTGGATAA
Source organism: Orchesella cincta (assembly GCA_001718145.1). NCBI lineage: Eukaryota > Metazoa > Arthropoda > Collembola > Entomobryomorpha > Orchesellidae > Orchesella > Orchesella cincta. The sequence goes on along the minus strand of LJIJ01004002.1, from coordinate 9,675 downwards.
AACACTTTGTTTCTCAACCATACATGATACTCGCATAAATCGTTGTTTTCTGAGTAGTTTTTAAATATATGTGCATTGTGAAATCCGGTACTCATGCTAACAATTTGTAACTACATTTATGCAAAGTTTATGTCATTTTCCTTCAAAACATTTTAAATTAATTAGTTCATAATTTGTTTAATCATTTATGATGAATTCATTGATAATTTATTACAATTTTTGAATTTTTGATTTTTCATTAAAATTTTAGGAAAAGGCTCATGAAATTGTTTATGACAAATTCGAGAATGTTAACAAATGTTCTACGTACATTCACTCACATATTTAAACTTTAAACCAGCATGAATTGAATCCTAAACCACATTTGCACAACACTCTACTGATAAGGCGGCGGATGAAAATGTCGACCAGGATATCTTGGGTATTTGTATTAAAAATCGGATTCGGATTTACAAAACCAGGGGCTGGGGGGCTAGCATGCCGAAACGCTTGATAAGGTGGGCTCGTCGTAGTTGCACTATAATACGGGGGTTGCACACCGTGTTGAGGTATGTGTGGATGTCCCTGTGATGGATCATAACTTTGTGGTTGCATTGGTACCCCACCAACCATAGGATCCACAAGGTGGTGCGTGGGTTGATAGTTTTGTGGTGGAACATAGCTTTGTGGTTGCATTGGTACCCCACCAACCATAGGATCCACAAGGTGATGTGTGGGTGGATATGGATGACCTTGTGATGGAAGGTAAGTTTGTGGTTGCATTGGTACACCTCCAACCATTGGGTCCACAAGATGTGGAACGTAATCTAATGAAATAAAAATTGTTACTGATTGAAATTAATTCAATTAGTCCAGCTAATTAATTAGTTATTCAAAATACTTACGTGAGCCACTCATACTCCTGTCTAATAAAGTTCGTGCCCTGTTATGGAAATTTTAGTCGAAAACAGGAGCTGAATCACAAATGAAATGCTACAATGATCTTCACTTTTTGGTTTTATTATTCCTTCACAGTGTGGACAGAATGGGACACGATGATATGACGTACGGAACGACACGTATTGCTTTTTCACGATTGTTTTTATCTTTCACATTCACTTGATAAGAATTTGTTCTGCGCAACTCGTCATTTGCACTACGTATAAAAGTTTTTACATGGTTTTTACATCACCGCATAACAACGTAGTATACAAGTATGTAGTAAGGCGTGTGGAATATTCAAAAATAAACCCACATCAAATTTGAAAGTTTTATTGTACAGTGAAATCACAGTTCGAGTGAACACTTCGTAAATATTTAAAAACATTTTACCCTGTGTGGTTATAGCGCGAATAAATTTTCAATTTTTCTTTGTTCGGATCAGCCATCATGTATCGGTGTCTGGTAATCTATCACCAACCCTACGATGATGATAATTAAAACGGCAGATTTTACATGCTCAGCTATAATAAATTTACGCCTTAAACTGGATTTTTACGAAACCCAATCAACGCTCAGAATAATTGATTGAATGAACATTTATGACACACTACTATAATGTTCGTTTTGGAAAGTGCACTGCACACTCAGAGTTTCTGTCATATTTAATAATAAAAATAATCATTTACAGGATAAAACACCGCTTAGGCGTTAAATACTCCTAACATAAACATTTACATCAATCAAATAACGTTGGATTACAAAAGATGAGTGGCAGAGTCACAGGTACATATATGCAAGAGGAATAATCTATTGTCAACTACTTCCTCTCTGCCATCCATCACTTCTTTTGCCAACGGGCGAATTTTAACTGAAGTTTACCACCATACGAATTTCTGCAACGCAATAATATTTCCTTTCATAGCATTCTATGAATTGCAACCTCCATGATAAATTCTTGCTGTTTATGGCGTATTATCGATCATTAATACCAGCCAGAATAAATCGTAGGAAGCAATGCATGTAGTATGCAATACAATTTATGGAGTTAACTTTGGTTGAAAATAAGCAAAGATAGGGCGAAGAGGCCTCATGAATAAATTCAATCAATATAATTAATAAGAAGTTACTAACTTTAAGGGAATCAGCTTCAGCCGTACAAGAGCTGCAAATATTAGCACTATGATTTACCAACGCTTAGTTCTAAGATGGCTTACTTGAAGGCAGCTGATATTTCAATGGCATGGATTGCGATAAGTACTTTGAGCATACGATACCCTTGTTTACTTGTGAATTGTGTCAAAACAGGATGTTTTTTATTACGTGAATGAAACGTTAATTTCATAAGTTATCAGAGGGATAAAATGTTTTATGGTGTCGGTTGCTTTGACTCAGATACGTACCCACACATTAACTCATCGTTCATTATATGATTCATTAAATTATTTGCAAGTAAGTAATATGTCTTTTGGATCCTCTGGATGCAAAATATGAGCGAAAAACCCATAACCTGTTTTCATGTTTGCGGCACATTTTTATGGAACTTACTCTGGTACATAAAAACAGTTTGGTGTTTGCCAACATATTACACAATAATTTGTGTTAAAATTGTTTTCATTACTTACAGATACCTTTCCAAAAACCGTCATGATTCATGTTTATTTTGGACTGTACAAATATATATATCACTGACCACAATTTCGTAATGCTATATCAATCAACAATTAAAAGTGGGATGTAGTTGGTATTAAAAGTGCTATAAAATGGATACAAATGTTCGAGTCAGGTATGACTAATAGTAATATGATTGGATCAATTCATGTTGAAATGGTTGGTATCAGGTTGAAAGGAAACCTATACACGTTCTACGTTCTATTTTGTAACAATTGAATAATATTGGTTAATGTTTGAGACACGGGATATCCAACAGGATGTTTTTTTGGCCGTGTCAATATTTATTTTGGCATGGCCAAAGCTTATCCAGTTCTGCCAGAACTTTCATACACGAATAATAATCAGCCTTGTTAGCTGGAACATTTTTCCACGCGCGGAGTGTTTGTTCACAATTTGTGTTTGCTCTTGCATCATCGAAAGTCCTTTGACTTTTCGACAAATCGGCGAATATTAAAAATATCAAGCGGTCATTTCATTTTGCAAACAACCTGGTCCAACTATTTGTACGGACATGTTGAGTGGTACACAAACACATTACAACATGTGATTATTATCTCTTGGCAAGGCTGAGTTGATTTTGATGTCAAACTCATATGTGGGTTGTGTGTAGGTTGTTTTGCAAAACTGATAATATTGCTTGAATGGTTCTTCTGATGCAAACAGGGAAATCAAGAAGTATATAAAGTTCGTGTCGGAATAAAATTGTATCTTCTTGCTACAAAGCATCGAGGTCTAAGTAAATCAACCAAACGCTCATCCACATTTCAAATTGTTGCAGTTATCAAAACCTGAATCACCATGTCAACTGAAGAATCGTCTACCACTACAACCAATGAGGTTTCCTCGGAAACTGCTGGGAGTCGAACAATCCTGAGCATTGTTGGTGGAACACCACAACTTGTGCTTCCAAGAGTCCTTCCTCAGCAAACAGAAAGCAATCTATTTGGTATTGGCTCTTCCATCGAAGTCATGTCGTATCATTTGGATGGACGTCCTTGAAAAATTAAGAATAATATTTCATGAATTCCCGTATCCTCAATTTAAATACTTTCCTTTACACATGAAATATTATATATTTTCAGATTTGCATTAATATGCAACATTCTTTATTTAAAATATCCATTCAATAAGTGTTGGTTTACAAAATTCCAATTTGCTAACATATTTTAAGCTAATAAAAATTCATTGAATTTTCCAAATGCAAGTGTAGCAAATTTTTGATGAATTGATTTTTACTTTAGATAAATTTGATTTTAATAAATTCACTTGAATCAAGAATCTCGCTGAGATACAAATGCATAATATTGATGACATATGAGAACACATTCCTGAAACTGTAACAACTTACTATTTACAATTTACTGATACATATCTGATAACTAAGTAATGATTCAGACTGCAGTACGAATTCAAGCATCACAATATCTTTGCTACTCAATCCACCATCTTAATATGCCGAATTGTATTATAAGTATTCCATTACACGTTATAATGTTATTTTAGTGCGCAGATATGCTTCTTTTATGGACAAATGGCATATACGAAACAATATGAAGCTGGATTAGTATTGATTTAATTTTATCAATGTTAATAGTCATTACTAGTCAGCAATGATTTTGTTATGAAAGTCAGAATGACACTGGTAATGCATCAATAAAAAACCACGACTCTTCTGGTTGTTGCAATTGTGAATTGGAAAAAGTGTGGGTATTTTTTGGCAAAAAGTTGGGCTACAAGTGCGTAATTAGCTTTTTTAAAAACAATTACACAAGTTTATAGTTTTCCCAATGAATAAGCATTTAGTTTTATTTACTTCGTGTTTTATTGTGAAACAAAATTTATTAACATCCCCACTCAAAATTACAAAGCTAATTCTAATGCAATTTACTGAATATAGTTTATACCATCGTAAGCTTGTGCAGTTAAGGTTAAAATTTAATCGTAATTGTACTTTACCTAAAAATGCTGCAAACAACAGATTAGGCAAAAGTAATTATATCAATAAAGTTTTGTTGCTGGCTCTCCGTATTATCTTTCATGTTTATTTTATCTTTCAACATATCAGTTTACAACGCCTGATGCAAATACGTTTTACAATGCCGACAGTTCTTCATAATCTCGCAGACAATAATTTCACAACTAGTTTATGAGATATTTTGTGACAAAATTTTTGTTACTTCCAAATAATAAATGAGTAATAATAAACAAATCCTTTGAGACCAACAAACAAAAGTCGGCCCAATTATATATCGATTTCTAAACAGAATTTTCATGTTCGGGCATAGATATTTGTCTCCTAATTCGACTAATGGATTCCTCTATTTCGATAAGTCTAAAATGCTGATTACCAAACGTTGATCTTAGATTTTTAGCTATGTCTTCAAAAAGAATCAACGCATCCTTAAATCTTTTCATCGACTCTAGAACCTTTGCAATTTCAAATTTTGCATGAAACACTAAATGGTGTATCGGCCCGTGGGCAGCTAGTTGTAAACCGTAAGAATTTCCTAGGCATGTTTAACCAGGGAGTTCGTCGTACATTCCAAATTTTTTTGGAAGCATATTGGCCATAATCTTAACTTATAAGCTAATACCGTTGTTGGTTCACCAGCACTGTGCTGCTTCAGCCCACTGTATACTTTCCTATGAATTAATAAAGCTTCCTCATATTTTCCTTTCTCTCTTTCACATTGCGATGACGTTCCAGCGTAGGCCAAATGTGGGTCAATACTCGTCAGTCTTACAGTTTTTATCTTAAAGTTATCGCTTTTATGTGCGATTTTCATCTGCCTTCTTCAAATGCTGTTGTATCAAACCAAATATGCATGGGTATCTTCCAACTGTGTGATTTTGTAAAAAGGTTTTGTCTGTTGGCAATAACCTTTAACCTTCTTTTAATAATGAATTCTTTGAAAAGTGTAATGCGAGGTCCAACCTCCCCATGTTTAAAATGAAGCATGAAAGATTAAATGTTGAAGCCACTTATTTACCTGGCCTGTTTTAGAGTTCAACCCTAAACATTGCTTATATTTCTCTATCACATCGGTATACAAATTTAATGCTGCTTGATAATTTCCTAAATCTTTTTCAAGCTTTGCACAGTGATGATAAACGTTGATAGATTTAACATTGTACTCCCCATACCGGGCTATTGTGTCATTAAGCACAGTATGCATAATTTTTGAAGACTCTTGAAAATTTCCTTGTCGTCTAAATATTCTGGCTATGAAGTGCTGAACAGTTAAATGGTCCACAGTATCATACTTTTGACCTTTTCGGTTTTCTTAATATTTTTCATGAATGCTCAGGAACTCGCAACTGATCTTCGTACTTTTGGATGTAATCTAAAACTGCGCATTCATACTCAATCTTAATCACATGAGCATGGTCATGACTCAGGAAGGTTTGAAGGAGCTGTAATGACACCTTGCCGAATTCTATGAAATCCGTATGTCGATGATTATTATGCAATCGCTTTAAAATCCTACCGGGCAAGTCACTGAATTCCTGCATTAGCTTTTCATATTTCGTTGCAAATCTAAATGCGGATAGAACGTGGGAAAGACTGTGTCCGTCTTAAGTTTTACCTCCCAAAGTTTATTGAAGCCCAAGTTTGCTTAAAATGAACTCTTCATTGCTCACAATCTTCTCAATTCCTATCCGAGTAACTCCTGGACTAACTGTGTATTGAAAACGTGAGGACTCCGGCTGACTTTCAAATCATGGAATACTTTTGATAGTGGAAAAGTTATCCAACGTAAACCATTTGATCTTTGTTTTACTAAGTGAAATAAGCTTAAATTTATTCTATCTGGCCTCTAAGATTAAGCCATGTATTTAATACCAGAGAATGCCAGTTAACCAATGCCGACATATTTGCGATTGGTTGTTGGTGGTATCTCATGTTTGTGTATGTGGTGTCTTGTAAAAGTTACAAGGCGTCATTTTATATCTAATTTCAAAATGCTCTTTATCAAGCAGTTTCTTATATTCAGGTCCGCCAGCATGCTTTTAGGTACACTATTGAACAATATCTGCAAAATTTTGAGAGTAATGCAAAGAGTGTTTTGAAAGTAGGTATTAATGACGCTTGTAACTTTTACAAGGACACCACATACACAACATGGAGAATTACCACAAACACAATCGCAAATGATGTCCGAGCCATGTGAACTGGCATTCCTTGGTATTAAATTACTGGCCTTTATCAGAGCCAGATAGAATACATTTTAAGCTTATTTCAGCTTTAGTAAACAAAGATGAAAATGGTACTGTTGATACACTTCTTCCACTAATCAAATATTCCATGATTGAAAGTCAGTCCGAGTCTACCACGTTTTCAATACACAGGTTAGTCCAGGAAGTAACTCGGATAGAATTGAGAGATTGTAGCAATGAAGAGTTCATTTTAAGCAAACTGCTCAAAACTTTGAGGTTAAAACTTAAGGACGACACAGTCTCCAACGTTTCTATCCGCCATTTAAAGATTTGGCAACGAAATTATGAAAAAGCCTATGCAGGAATTCCAGTGGACTTTTACCCCGGTAGGATTTTAAAGCGCTTGCAATAATAAATCATAAAACAGACAACGGATTTCAATAAAAGAATGAGAGACAGAGTGTCCATTAGAGCTCCTTCAAACCATATCCTGAAGTCCATGACATGCTCATGTGATATTAAGATTGAGTTCAAGAATGACGCAAGTTTTAGATTACATAACATACAAAAATACAAGAAAAAAGTATGCGACGTATATCCGAGCTATTCATGAAAATTAGAACGAGGTCAAAGAGATACTGTAATAGACCATATTTTAACTGAATATCCAGCATTCAATAGCAGAATAATTTAAGACGACAGAAGAATATTCAGAGATACATATATCCAAAAAGTTATGCATACTGTGCTTTAATGACAATAAGCCCGTATGGGAGTACAACCCCGGTATTTCATCCAAACGTTTAATACAATACAACTGAAAATAGACAAAGACTATCGAAGAATAATAGGTATCAAAAAGAGCAGCATTAACATTTGTATACGTGTGAAATAGAGAAATATAGACTGTTATAAGACTGAATCAAACAGGCAGGTATGCGGAACACAGACATATCTTTCCCATGACTTTATCTATATATAACATGGGAACGAGTATGAGACGTCCGCAAAAAAATACACCTTTTCAGAATCATAATATAATACACAAAAAGGTTAAAGGATATATAGATTGCAACAGACCAAAACCTATTTATACAACAGCACAGTTTGGAAATAACCCATGCAATAAATTTAGTTTTGTATAACAAGGCAGCATGGAAGCGATGAATGACAACTAAGCCGTGAACATATAAAGATAAGGACTGTAGGACTGACAGTATTGAACCGACGAGGTTGCCGCATTTTGAACGAATACTCAGGACAATGTGGAAGCGAAGAAGGAAAATATGAGAAGGCTTTATTAATTCATAGAAGATATAACAGATAAGAAGACATTGAACACACAAGTGGCTTGTGGAAGACCAACACAGTATTAAAGATTATAATTAGAATTAGGATGTAGGCATATTCAATATAGGAATGATACAGAAAACGAATACACATAGAGATATACATAGACAGAAAGATTTCTACGTATTACAACTAGAAGACTGCCACGAGCCGATAACACAATTTAAGTGTAAATATACAAGCGAATATAATGAAATATAGCAGAGAAGACTTAGACGTCGATAAAAGATATATAAGGATGCGATTGAATTCTTTATATAGAGACAGACAATCTAAGGTCAACGTTGGTGATCAGCATTATAATAGACTCTAAGAATAGAGGGATCACAATTAGATACAGAATAAAGACAAAATATCGTATGCCGAACTGAAATTGTTTAGAAATCGATAATAATTGGGCCGACATTTATGTTTTGTTGGTCTAAAGGATTTGTTTATTATTGTACTCATTTATTATTTGGAAGTAACAAAAATTTTGTCACAAAATATCTCATAAACTAGTTGTGAAATTATTGTCTGCGAGATTATGAAGAACTGTCGGCATTGTAAAACGTATTTGCATCAGGCGTTGTTAAACTGATAGTCTAAGAGACTAAAGTAAAGCATGAAGATTAAGTAGCGAGGAGCCCCACAAACAACACTTTACTTGATATGATTACTTTTGGCCTACTGTTGTTTTTGCCGCAGTGTTTTGAGGTAGTACGAATTACGATTAAATTTCTAACTTAGGGCTCGCACAAGCTTACGATGGTAGAATCGCAACCTATATTCGCGTGCAGTAAATCGCCAGTTAGAATTTGAGCCTTTGTACATTTTGAGTGGGGTGTTAAATAAATTGTTGGTTTGCACGAATAAAACACGAAGTTAAAGCAGTAAAAAATAAACGCATTATTCCATTGGGCAACCTATAGACTCTGGTGTAACTTGTTTTTTAAAAAACGCTAAATTAGCACTTGTAGGCCCAACTTTTTTGCAAAAAAATACCCACACTTTTCTCCATCTCGACAATTGCAAAACCAGAGAGTCGTGGTTTTTGTTTTATTGATGCTTACCCAGTGTGCCATTCTTGACTTTCCATAACAAAATCATTGCTGCTATAATGACTTATGTAATTAATTGATTAATAAGATAATTAACATTGTAAATTAAATCAATATTAATCCACTTTCCATAATTGTGTCGCTAATCGAGCTGTGCTGTCCATAAAGAAGCATATCTGCGCACTAAAAAATAACATTATACGAGGTGTAATGGAATACTTATATACATTTCGGCATATTAGATGGTGGAGTTTGGAGTAGCCAAAAGCATATTGGTGTGCTTCGAAATTCGTATGCCAGTCTGTAATCGATGTTACTTAGTGTATCAGACATATGTATCAAGTAAATTGGTAAATAGTGACGTGTTACACGTTTCACGGAATCGTGGTTTCTCGATTATGTGCATCATATGTACTGGCATTTTTGTATCTCCAGCGAGATTTTGATTCCAAGTGAATTTGTTTCAGATAAATTTATCTAAAGTGAAAAAATCATTCATCAAAAACCTTTGCTTAAACACGTTGCATTTGAAAAA
>LJIJ01004001.1:0-16473 GCA_001718145.1 Orchesella cincta | reverse complement strand
ATACTTTCAAATATAAGTAACTAGGTTTTTATTTAGTAAGCACGCGAATGAATTGTGGTTGTGTGTGCACAGGTGCTGAACAGAATGAATGCCAATGGGTTCTGTAAGCACACATATAGTCAACTATGAAAGGTGTACCAAGCTCTACATCAAGAAGTACATGAGCTTGTACACATGGCATGAAACATGCTTAAATCTAAGTGGAGGTTCAATAGCTAGGGGCAGATATTTGACAATTTAGGTTACGGCTACTAGACTCATTCAATATGACTAAACTTGGGTTAGGACAGACCACACAAAGGTAAGTCAAATCCATTTTCGAGTGTTTTACTAATTGATCGTGGTATTTTAGAAATGACTATCAAATTAGAAAAAAATTTAAGTGCTATTTGGTTAACTAAGTGAAATAAATCGTGACATGGTAGCAGTTTTAGTATTTATGTATAATGATTAAAGCTAGGGAAAGTTGAATTTTTTGGATTTTCGTTACAAGCATTTTTCCGATTTTGACCGAATTTGCACTTTTTAAACTGCTCAGTACGTGAAGCAAACAAAAATCTTAAGACACAAAACGGGAACTTTTTATAAAAGAACTTGAGACGGTCTGTTTGATGGAACATGCAGTGTTACCAAAATTACAAGTTAAACTACGGCATATTATAGTGAAAATCGTAAAAATCGCAAGGAAAAACAGTTTTTGAACTTCCCTTGGATATTTATATTAATTTTCAAGATAAGTACTTGCTGACAATTAAAATATATATGTCCATTATACTACATCGAACAGGCTTTCAGCCTATGCCACTCTTGCTCGTATACGTTGGGTAGTTTTTGAAATATTAAATTTTTGCGCCCAGTCCATCTACTTAATACTTGTTCCTTACATAAAAAATTTATGAAGCTGTTGGCATTCTGCCAACCTAACCATTTCCAATAATTAATCGTGTGTGCAATTACTGTAAACAGGTACTACTTTGCCATTTAGGTATTTTTATCGTGTTTATAGAATCGTAGACTTTATCAAAAAACCAAGAAATTGTTAAAAAATATTGTTACCCTGTGAACAATAGGTAATAAAAAAGCAGCAGGAAAATTAGTATAAAAGGAGTAACACTAGCTCGTATTTCTCAATGTGAAATTCATCGCTGTGAGTAATTCCAAAATTAAAAATAGTAACATGTATAAAAGATTAAAATGGTTCCGTTGGAATATAAATGATCGTATTTAACAAAGTGTTTAGCAAAGTAACAGTAAAAGTTTAAAATAATATTCATGCCATATAACATATATTCACAACAAAGTGTTAAACATTCTGAATTGCATCGAGCAATATTATGGTTCCTTCGATTTTGTTTATTGAATTACGATTATGCATAAGCTTGAAGTTAACTGTATGAAGAATATTTTGACATTTTAACATCTTCCAGTCTGTTTAGAGATTGAAACACAGCGGGTCAATCCCTGGTCCAATTTTTTCGTTTTTCTCTTTTTTTTGTCCGAACGTTTAAACCCAATTGCGTTACATTTTTTACAAAAGGTACATTTGAGAGTTAAGATAGTTTCACAGTAATAAAAGTTTCTGAACTTCTTAAATTTGTAATATAAAATTCATTAAAGACGCTGTAAACCCCATATTTAGCATGCTAGAAGAAAATTAAGCGCATAATTTGATTAAGCGCATAAAATTCTATGTGTTTTGAAACAACAAATATTACACTTTTTGCATCGCCGTATACAATAATTTTATATTGTCTTTCCATTAGGCCTAAATAATCTTCCGTTCCGAAACAGGAAATTCGAAAACGGTTGAATTGGTTTGAAATTACTGTTTTAATTTTTGGCGGTATTACGTTACCCAAATATTTCCACCCAACGACTTGAAAACTGAAACTATTCACTCACACTTCTGGAAAATTTTAACTCACTTGGTGGCCTTTTGGGCACATCCAAGCAAGTGTTTTATAACTCTTGAAAGTTAACCACTTCTACACTGTTTAAACCCTTAGTTACATTTGCAGAACTACATTTTAAGCAGAAAAGTTTGTTAATTAGTTGTTGGCTCAATTCAATTAGACATGCAGTACCAAAGAAATATAAGAATAATCCTTCTCTAAAAATAGGACGTACAATTATCATAAGCGAACTTACTAGCCGTATAATCACAATGTGACCCTCGTGTCTTTGGATGGTACTAAAATCACTCCATCAGCAACATGCATCCAAATCTGAGAGACGCTTTACCTCGTGCTCATCATTCCACATAAAACGTATACCCAAAACCACTGCAAAAAGACAATTAATACGCCTTCGAAGGAAGTACATTATGATTATTTTTATTTTTTTTAAAATTATTCTGTAAATCAAACTATTTACAGAATAACTAACGGGCAAAGTACGTAGTCGATCGGACACCGAATTGAACGACTTGTGTTGCATTTTCTAGACAATTATGAATAACTAATATTCCCAAAATAGGCAGCGGATCGAATTTTGGTAAAATGGTAACTTTCAAAAACTGATAAGGTTCACTTTGAATTTTTTATGTTTTATTTTGTTATATTAAATTTTCATCAAATACCCCAATGCACGGCAGGGGTGGCATTTTCAAAAACTCAATCCGTTGCAACGGAAACAAACATGCCTATTCACAGCTAATACATTAGGAATATTGGTTATTCATAAGTGTCTACAAAATGCAACACATGTGGTTCAATTTGCTGTCCGATACGTACGTACTTTGCTCGTAAGTTCCAAGCAGGTTTTTATCATTTGGAAACCTAAGCGAGCCAACAAATCGCGGTTTAATAATTTAATGTACTTACGTAGGGTCTTGTTGCTTTAAATATACAAGCAGGTTTAAAGCATACAAATTGAATTTAATGTTTTAAATTTTAATCGTATAGTTTAGATGAACAATTTCGTCAGCGACACTAATTAAAGCAGACTCTACTGATACACACTTAAAGCTAGAAACATTGTTATATTTGTCAGTAATTCTATCACGTTTTTAAGCATTATATTTAGGATAACCAGACCACCAGAGATATATAGAGATTGGGTATGAAAAAATTTGTTTATAAATTTTTAAAGATAACCTTTATTGGGTTTCCAATGTAAAAATTTAAGATCCCATCAGCTAAAAGTTGATCGTTATTTATAAATATGATGGTACACTTACAATATTTTTTGAGTTAAAGCAAGTTAGTTTCCAGCCGTGGATGATAAATATCGTATGAAAATAGAATTAGCATATAGCACTGTTATATCCCGAATTGGGTCGTCTAACAAATTTTATGAAGCTGTTGGCATTCTGCCAACCGAGCCATTTCCGATAGTTCAACGTGTTTGTCAGTACTGCAAACAGGTAATACTTTGACATTCAAGTATTGTTATCGTGTTCATAGAAAAGTAGACTTTATCAAAAAACCCAGAAATTGGTATAAAATATTGTTACCCTGTGAACAATAGGTAATAAAAATTAGGAGCTGGGAAAGTTGTATAAAAGGAGTAACACTAGCTCGTATTTCTCAATGTGAAATTTATCACTGAAAATCCATATTTAAAAATAGCAACATGTACAAAATATTAAAATGGTTTCGTTTGAATATAAATGTTGACTTTAGAGCAGGCTATACCATTTTGTTTAAGAAACAGTAATATCAGTAATCACATAATTTATTCTACGATCAAATGACGTTAAATTGTAATTAAAATTTTTTAATAATAATTCACATCATATAAGATATGTTCACAACGAATAGTTGAATATTTTGAGTTAATTCAGGCCAATGTTGTCTAAGTCTGCTATTCAAAACAAAATACATTAACAGTTCAGCAAAATGATATAAACTAATATATATTAAATTTACATAAGTAAATATCACGTTAGATTTTAATGTCTGAGTCGATTCCGATTGGACTGTTCAGTTTTACAATATAAAAGAAACATAAATTGAATATATTTGAGCAATAATGATTCATTATGTAGTCAAATATCATCTATGCAATGCATTGCTTAGAAAACCTACATTGTATATGTAACACGCTAGGCTTACCTGACAGAGGAGGTGGGTTGTTTCAAGGTAGCGTGACACAAGCGTTAAAAGGGTAGGTGGGTACCCTGAAAATTGCCAATTTTAGCGTTACGTTTAAAATGGACGGCGTAAAATGTTTTAGAAGTTGAAGCGCCCGTTAGTGTTGAATTCAAAAGGTTCGGTACGTAAGCAGAGAGGTGCGTAATACATGAATGCTTTAAAATAACTTGAGGGAAGCATGTTAGTTTCGAGTTGCAGATGATAAATAAATGGAAAGATGAAAATGGAATTAGCCTTTAACTCTTTTATATGCAGAATTGAGTGGTTTAACGCGTTTACTAAAGCTCTTATGATAATTCAGTGTGTCTTCGAGTAGCAAAAGTACAGTAAACAGTTACTATATTATCATTCAGGTATTTTTATCGTGGTCATAGAAAAGTTGACAACATATTCAGTTTCCAAAAACCTAGAAATTGGTATAAAATATTGTTACCCTGTTAACAATAGGGAATAAAAATTAGCAGCTGGGAAAGTTGTATAAAAGGAGTAGCACTAGCTCGCATTTCTCAATGGGAAATTCATCGCTGTGCGTAATTCCATAATTAAAAATAGTAACATGTATAAAAGATTAAAATGGTTGCGTTGGAATATAAATGATCGTTTTTAGAAAAGTGTTAACAGTTTTGTAAAAGAAACAGTGATAACAGTAATACTATAATTTATATTATGCTCAAATCAAGTTTATTTGCAATTGAAAGATTTTTATAAATAATATTTATGCCATATAACATATATTCACACAAAGTGTTAAACATTCTGAGTTGCATCATGCAATATAAAAGAACACTGATTCCTTCGAATTTGTTTATTGAATTTGTTATGCAATGGAGTGTGCCGAATTATGTTTCTTGAATTAATGTCGCATCCTAATGAGATAAACAGTTTGAGAGCGGAAATGTTTGCAAAAAGTGCAGTGCAATTAAGTTTGTTTTAATCAGATCCAAATTTAAAGTGTGTGTTCAGAAACTCGATAAACCAAACTATGAGAATAGAATAAGAGTTTAATTGTTAATAGTTTATTATATGGTATGTCCTTATTTTGTAACTTTATTTGTCACTCAATTTTCATGGAGGTATTGGCATGGTACCAACTTTACTTCAACGATGATTAAATGTGCGAGCGTGTACGGTAAACAGTTTTTCATTACTATTTGCAGATCAATATTTGACAGTTTTTAGCCCCTAAGTTCCAAGAAATTGTCATTAAATTTGGCTTACCTGGAAAACAGTTAGTAATAACAATTGGCAACAGAGACCATAGTATAAAAGGACAACGGTTACGGACAGAGTGTTCAGAAGTTATTCAACAGCCCTTTTGTTATCTCTAAATACATTTCTAGTTTTTTGTGTGATGATGTGTGATAGTGATGGTATTTTATTGAAACCGTAATTTAATAAAGCTACTTGTAAATATGTTTTTATTTTCACCATTTTTTAAAGCTAAATGATCTAAAGCTGTTCGTCTGGGGTTTAAGAAAAACCCTTTTTAATTTCATGCGTAGAGCAATAATAGAGCGGGTGAGGAACTACAATAAATAGTTACTGCATTGCACTTAAAACGCTTTCCTTACCTGTACGTTGCTGAAGAAACGTTGACGCATCGATTTTCCAAATACCAGGAAACATTGATAATACGTTGCTTTATCCACGTCTGAAAACTGCTCGTTTGCAAACACCTACACCCCTTGTGTAAAAATATTCCATTTCTGAATGTTCGGAACAACTAGGAATCGGTTCCACGTGTTAATACGAATATCTTTATCTAAAAACAAACCTACACGGAAGCGTGGAAAGCTTTCAATGCACGTTTAAAAATGATTCTCACCACATAAGAAAACCTGGACAAAACAAGCAGAGCTACTATAGAAGAGAAAGCTTGATTTGCCTACCAACGACAAAACTTTTTTGAACCGCTACAAATAAAGTCATGTTGATATAATTGTAGGTTATGCTCATTGCCGTCAAATCCAGACAGCTGAATATATAGTAAAGTAAATTGAACTAAACTACGTTGTTGCAATCTCTCAATTGAAATGCATGAAATATAGTTTTTAAAAACTAAAACCCTATCTGCCACGCAAGGTTCTCCCTTTGGGTGGGATTTTGAGAACAAGAGTGCGTGATGAGCAACCTCGTGCTCCACTACCACTCTTTCAGATATTCACTTAGAATCAAAATGTGCAGAGCATAGCTCCACCTTTACTCTTAAAGTAAAACTCAAAACTACTTTGTCTACTGAAATGGGAAGAGTAGTCCTAATATGCGACGCAATGCCTTTGTCTCACGTCAGAAGAACATATAAACCAAACTATGAGAATGGAATCAGAGTTTATGTGTTAATAGTTTATTGCGTTTTATACTCGTTTTATAACTTGATTCGTCACTCGATTTTCCTGGAAGTTTTCCAGCGAATGATCAATGTTCGAGCGTATTCAGTAAACAGTTTTTCATTGCTATTTACTTACCTTTTCAGTTAAAAATTCGACAGCTTTTAGCCAATTAATACCGAGAAACAGAAATCAAATTTGGCTACCTGGAAAAACTATTAGTAACAAAAAATTTGCCTCAGAGATTACAGTATAAAAGGACAAATGTTATGAAAAATTTTTAGAAGTTATTCACAGGTCGCTATTGTTTAGCTTCAATACATTTCTAGTTTATTTGCTGATGTTGTTTAAGTAAACAAGCCGTAATTTAATAAATCCACTGGTATATGTATATATTTTAAATTTTACCACCTTTTAAAGCTTACGACTCTAAAGTGGCTCGACTGGGGTTTAAAACCCCCTTATTTATTATCATGTGTCAATACCCGGTTTAACGGAATAAGGACCAAAGTCAGTTTGCAATCGTTAAACCAGACTGTAAATGCATTCCCGTAGGCAGCATTGTCAGTAATGCTACGTTTTTATTTTTTATTTGTCACCACTAAATATACGATTTCTTGCGCCTAACTGTATCACATCTGGGCCTTTACTTATTCTTCCGGTGCAGCTGTTAAACTGGAAGGTTTAAAAATACAGTATTGAATACAACTTACAATAAATATCATTGGTGGATGATAATTCACCGAAGCTGTACGTGTATCATAATTTGTGGTATTCCACTCTTTAAGCCGTCCAAACCAACTTTCCTTCCTGCCAAATTATTACGAATTAATATAATAATCTCTTTAAAAATGTAAAAATCGCTAAAAAAATGTGACAAGTAGCACTTAAAACGTAAAATTGTCGTTCAAATTGTAAAACTCGCCCTCAGAATAGTAAAAGTTTTTTTCGAATTAAAAATAGAATCACTCAAAATGTCAAACATCACCCAAATAGTTTAAAACCTTTCGTATTTTTATCAGGAATTTCATTTTGCCCCGTTAAAATATTGTATTGTATTTATTTCTCACATCTTTCCTGGCCCTTGGCCCATAAAACAAAAACAAACAAGATTGTACAGTCTTTTAACAGAGTGCACACTTTTTCAACGGGACTGAAGAAAGGCCAAAAGTCGGTCTGACTCCGAAATTTTTTGGGGAAGAAATTGGGGTTTTTTGATTTGGATCTGGTGGACTAGGTCCCAGTGAATCAGGAAAAAAATTAATAAAAAATTTCAGACACAAATTGTTCGAAATTGTATTAAAAAACTATCAAAAACCTATGATTTGGTAACATTTTATTAATTACAACAGTTTGTGTTCATATACAATTTTTACCCCCTATACACATGAACCTACAAGTTCTTGTGCATACAATGCCGTTAGAACCAAAGCTGTAAGTAAGGCACAACTATTTTAATTAATTATTTAAATTACCACTTTTCGGCTCGCGAGAGAGATTATAATCAGTATCAATTTCTGACGGTCCATGGTTGCAGAATCTTATATACTATAGTGCGACTAGAGGAAGAAAAAGGGGAAAAACAGGGAAGGGAGGCAAAGGAGAGGGAAGGATGGGGAAGGGAGGAAAAGGAGATGGAAGGAAGAACCAAGGAGGGTAACAAAAGCTTAGTTGTGTGTCTTTCTGACCAGATGATGTGAATTCTAATGATTTGAAAATGGAATTTTTTTGGCACCAAATGGTTCATTAATGTGCCATAATGAAGTATCGAATTGCCAAAAATGCAGCCAAAGCACCTTTAATTTCATAGGAATCGCCCAAAATATCATGAAATTATCAAACAAATTCACAAAATCATTCTCAAAATGTCCAAAATCGCTCTAAAAATGTAAACAGTCGCTCTGAAACTGTCAATAATCGCTCTAAAACTTTCAATAATCGCTCTTGAAACTGTCAATAGATATGCCCTTCTGACAACTGTCAAATAATCGCTCTTAAACTGTCAATATCGCTCTGAAACTGTTCAATAATCGCCTGAAACTGCCCAATCGCTCTGAAACTGTCAATAATCACTCTTGAAAACTGTCACAAAATCGCTGCTGAAACTGTCAACAAATCTGCGAAACTGTCAATTATCGCACTTGAAACTGTCAACAATCGCTTCTTCGAAACTGTCAATTAATCGCACTGAAACTGCGTTTCAATAATCGTCTGAAACTGTCATTTAATCGCACTTGAAACTGTCAATAATCGCTCTCTGAAACTCGTCAATAATCCTCGCTCTGAAACTGTCAATAATCGCTCTGAAAACATAAAAACTTGTTTCTAATAAAGGGGAAAAGCTCTATTGGAAAGACATCTCTATAAACATAAAAAACATTGCTGCAAAAATGATGACAGATAACTCTAAAAAGCTATAATAAATTGCTTCAACATTGTCAATTAAAAAATCACCCTCAGAACATAAAAAAAGTTGCTTTAAAAATTAAAAAAGGCTCTTCCTTAATAAATGCCCCAACATCCCCACTAGTTTTAACTTTACCTAGTTCTTGTATCGGCTTCGCAAAGTAAGTAGTTAATAGGATTACTTTTGAAAGTAATTCAATCAGAAAACAGAACGAAATTATTTTCCAGACAATTGAAATATATCATAGGGATAATTTTATTCAAAATCTCCGCGAAGGGGGGTCTGGGGGCTTTGCCCCCCAGGTTAATTATTAAGCTAAAATTTTTACAGAGGACAGTTTTCAAGTGTCCGACAAGAGGAATGTTTCAGACCTGATAAATCGATTCTGCACCCGGTGACGGCTGCGAATAAAGTTCCTTAAAATTACTCACGTAATAATAATGACAAGGATAATAAGAATAATAATGATAATAACAATGATCATAATAATAGTAATAACTAATGTCATGGAAAAATGCATTGTTACTCATTAGCTACTCAGAAATTGGTAAGTAATATAAATACGGATACAGTTTTTAGGAAGAAAAGTCGTAACGGGAGGTCCGGGTGGCGAAGTCTCCCAGCTAATTAAAGGTAAAATTTTGACAGAGGAAATCGCTTTTGCTAAAGAAGATTCTGCACCCATGCAATAAAGATGACGTTTTGTTTTCCAGTCCTGGCTATTTTATCGACTTGATTGGAGCATTTAAAATTTTATTACATACCAGTGTAGTGTTATAAGACCACATATTGGCTGTGTATATAGCTTCTAAATTTCAAAAAAATATAATACATAATTTATAAATAAAAAACACATTTGTTCACACGTTCGGCAGTCGACTTGTGCAAATGTGGAATGGGTTTCATGTGAATGCAACGTGACAAAAAGTTCAAGAATTCATTAGCCAAAGCTACTAACTAAACGAAAGCTCGTGCTCATATATGACATTTCTAATATTCTCGAATTTTCAAACACGTTTTAGTCTTTTGTCGTGGATGCAAACCTTACTATATATGCTACAACACTGGTTTCATGTCCAGCCAACGTGACAAGGAATGTTTAAATAATTCATTTAAAACCAAATCTATGTCAAACGTGCTTATTTTTTTTCATCAGCTAGCATTCAGGGTCAAAGCCAAGTTGAGTTATACAAGCAGTCATCGTCGAATTGCCTGTCCCAAGTTTTGGCCAGAATAAAACGTCCATTGTTTTAAATTACTGCGCCTGATACTTATATGCTGATTACTAGACAGCTTCAATAACATTTGACAACCCATAATTCATTTTTGAATTGGTTCCGTAAGTACTAAAGTAAATACGACTAAGCTAACTAACACAGCTTTAAAATCTATCGATAGAACACTCTTGAAATCTCATGTTTACTTTCAATTGTTGGAAATAAAATTGTAGTAGCAGGGAAATTGGTTTGCTGGGAGCCTTCTTTAAATTATAAATTGACAGTAAAACAAACCAGAGAAAACATGAATTACAAAATACTATTGAAAATGGTCTGCCTGAAAATGATACTTTTTTACATTACCCCCAGTGTTTATCCCAAATTGTTTATCCGCGGTTACCGACCCGATGAGGAAAAAAATGTTTTCAGTATCCTTAAAAACCATATTTACCTAAAAGAAGGCTTCAATGTTCACTCGTTGGAAGGTCTTAACGAAATTTTAAGACCCTATCAACACTGCCTAATTCAAATGACCAACTTTCGTTGCATAGACTTACCATTATTAGCAGTTCCGACCATTCAAAAGCGGACTAGACTCGCAGTTTGCGACCAACAGATACATGCAATCACATTGCCGTATAACATGACCGTTCCCGAATGGTGTGGTTCCTCTAGCAGCAAATGGGAGTGTCCGACATCCTCTTTATTTGAAGCGTCTTCACGTATTTGCTCTGAAATAAATTTTCGCAAGTTTTAACCAGAATACGGCCGTGGAAATGTGAAATTTTATTTCATTATTTCCAAAAACTCGTTAAGTATCCTATTTCAAAGAATTCCGAGATTTTCAGACAGAATACAAGAACAAAAATATGCTCTCAATATTTGGACGAAAAGATAATGAGCCTGCTCGCAGCATGAACGTATGATACCCTCAAATGCTCCGATGAATCTGCTTTAACACAGCAAAAATATACAAAACAAACACAACAACTGGAAATTTGCTAGTGGAGCGCAGCTGGTTCAAGCACTCCTTCCTAGAAAACAATAGAGGAGGAATGTGGCGAATTTACCTCTACAGAGACCTCCACTACGCTCTTTTACACAGAACCAGTTGATCTAATCTAATTACCAATTTCAAAAGTCACAGCATTTATTCTGTTCAGCTTAAATAGTCAATTTCACCTTCACAGTAACTTTTACTCCTTTTAAATTCATCCAATGCTACGGCTGGCAACGCTTTATTGGCGAAGGATTCAACAGAATTCAATTTCTTTGAAACTATATTTTCCATCTATGAAATGCAAAAATTTCAATGGCTTAGAAGCGATGATGAGTTGGAGATATTTTTATACGAATCCACTTGTAAAACGGACTTTTTAAGAAATGCATTTTCACTCATCCCAAAGGCTAAGCTATGTATATGATACCCTTCATTGGAGAGTGGTTGCAGATCCTAAAGCGCTATAATTTTACACTGACGTACAACGCTGCATCATTTATTGGGTGTCATGGAAATGAATTAACACTTTATAGATTTCGCGACAACTGAACATGCTACAATTTCCAGGAGTAGGAGAAAACGAGTTGATTCAGCTAGATAATGAAATTTATCCCACAACAGTTTCTCATCCGTTGGCATTGCAAGATCCAAGTCAACAAATTGGCTTTATTGCTTGTGGTTCTGAGCGGATACAGACCTTTGCTTTCAGAGAGCTTTTCTGGGTTTTTGACAACTCTATTTGGGCTTGTCTCCTTGTAATTAACTTGACACTGATGCCCACAATTTTGTGTGTTTTTGAAAATATGGACAAGATAACGAGTGCTAGATGGACATCAATCCAAAATGTGTTGTCCTCACGAATATTTTTTCAGCCCATAATTATTTTGCTAGAGCAAGGCTGCGCGTTTACAACAAAGCATCTTAAATCAGCAGGAGTAAGATGGATAGCGGGTGCAATTATACTAGTTGCTATCGTATTAAGCAATGGATATAAATATGATAATGTGTACAACCTCATGTCCACTCGGAAAGCAATTCCACTTTGGTATTTTGATCAATTACTGGCTGCTAAATTTAGCATCTACAGTAGGACATTGTTAGGATATGCAGCGATGCCAACTGAAGGTCCAGCTCACGAGAAATTGGTGAAAATCAAGAAAAATTTCTCGTTGTCTGATCACCAAGTTTTATCATTTCACCCGGGTTGGGTCCAAGCTGAAACCGCTCACTACTCGGAAATCTTACATTTGTACCTGACGCTGGTGACACTCTCCGATCTATACAAAGGAGATTGACGTTTCCATGGACTGAGGATAACTCTTTAGAACAAACTCAACCGGTTTGGAACGATAGTTTATACGTTCGGCTTTTAAAAACAGCAGATTGCACTTTCAGGAAGCGTCTTTTATACACAAGTTTGTGTCTGGCCTCCACTAATTTTATTGGGAAAGGAGTGTACAAAGCTTTTGCTAATCACAAAGCCAACCAAACCTCTAGTTTTATGGGAATACTTAGCAAATGCAACAATTCTGCGGTGGTTTTACCACAGGCGGATTTGTTTGAATTTTATTCTAAGCTTCGATCAAGTAATCAAGCTTTGTTTCCGATTGGAAAGGAAGTACTGCTTGAGAGAAATTTTGGTTTGATGCTGAAAGGATGGATTTCAAATACAATGGTTGGGCTACTAACGAGATTTCCCGACTCAGGGATATGGGAGCATGTTCGTAATTTGTATGGGACTAACATTAAAACACTTTCAGAGGCAACAACAAATACCAGACATCAAACAGCTCAAATTTCAGGAAATATTTTAGTCGTGTTTACAACCCTGTTATGTGGACATGTAGTGGCTGCTTTAATGTTCGTTATTGAAATTCGAAAATATTGTTTTACGATGTTGTCATTTATTGTGAAGCAAACTTTTCAATTTGTTTTAAGCAAAATTTGCATTTTAGTGAATTATATTGCATTACGATTTAAACCGACCCAAAAAATGACTCGAGCAAAACGTCAAAAAAGAAGGCATCGCACTTAATCTAGGTGGATATTTCAATACAGACAGTTGATAGGTTTCCGATTCAGCACAAAGTTGAAAAACATTCGCTTCCACAGAAATCGCACTGTCAAGCAAATTCAAGCATAAAACAATAAATATCGCTATTATTAATCACCTTCATAACTCAAGTTAAAAATTTTATTTTCAACTTTCAGCTTCTGTTTTATAAACGCCTTGTATTACCTTGTTAAATATTGAGATTGGATTCTCCAGAATATCGAGTTTAGAACTTATTATCTAAAAAACATGAAATTTTCCATATACGACGAAGCTTCACGATTTCGAAAGATTTCAACTCTCGTCTGTTCCGTTCAAGAGAGGTTGGAAATCATTTAGGTGAATTAATTACTCTTCAACACCCAAATATTATACACAAGCAAACGATTGAAAGGCTTAAATTTGCGAGTGAGGAATTCCAATGTTCAATAAATTTCTACTGCTGCCAATCCCCTAAACGTATTGACATAACACTGGTATAAAATATTAAAGCGTGTGCTCTAAAGTTATGCGTCGAAATCGAATGAGCACTTCAAACATTTCGTACATTACAAACTTTATATGTTTAACTTGTTTTTTAATTTGTGCTGACAATGCTGTATGACAATCTGGGGTGTTTCCGAAAATCCTAATTGCAGGAAATTGCTACAATGCAATACCACGAACTTGAGATACAAACTCATTAGTTAAGTATAAACTCAATAGGTAAGTATAAAAACTTATTCCAAAGCATATACACTGATGAACAAAATTAAAAGAACTTTTGGTCGCGTCATGTTTGACTTCCTCTGAGGCTTTGTTGCATAGATTTAAGTTTGCCAAAACAAATTTACTACGTAGAAAAATGTCTGGCGCATCTGATCCAGCAAACCAACTATGATTTTTATGGCCGTTTGGAGAGAAGGATACTATTTTTGTTCTAATCCCCGGAACACGCGGGACAAAACTGAATGAACTTTCAACAAAATTTTTATTATAATAGCTAAAACGTGATGTTTGCAATATTTTGGGTGTGAAATTTGATTAATAGCAGTCTACAAACGTTTCGCTTCCTGTATTGCCAGTCGTGGAAGTGGTTTGAAGGTCCTGGAGCAAACTGCAGCGTTGAAACTACGTCCCTATTTCGGTTAGATTTGGTCGTTTCTACATGAGAAAAAATGAAAATGAGCCGTTGACCTTCAAAGAAATGGGTTAAATTGGCTACGTATAGATCCATTCTTCTATTAGTAAAAATAGCTCTTTAATAACATAATTTGATGTGTGTATTACAATGCACAGTAAACAAGTTTAAATTTGATCAATTATATTTAAAAACTAAATAAATTAGTTATTTCTTCATTGCTTATCTTAAATTAAATTATAAATTCACAAAGGTTATACAATATAATATAGTTAAATAACCCACGTTACGTAAGTCTAAAATAAGAAAATTATAGGTCTATGTTGTTTCTTTCTGAGCTGAATTACTTTTCCCAAACCTAAACTAAACCAAACTATTTTGCTCTTGATTGAAGAATCAGGAATATTGTTCTTTGCAAGCAAAACCTGAGAAGGGCTGGGGCCGTGTTTCGTTCAACAGTATGAAAAGGTCTGCTATGTATTTTTAAAGGTCGCAAAGCTGCTATATATCGCCTAAACACTCCATTCCTTTCTAGCTTCCAAGTTCTTAATGTTTTAAGAAAATGTTTGGAATAGAGCATTCCCCGACTCTAAATGTCAAAAAGTACAAAACAAAAATACACCGTGATAATCATATATACCAATGCAGCAATCTGAAGCAAGAAGGGAAGCTCCCCATCGAAATAATGGTTGTATACAAACACCCAATGTATATAACAGCACGCGCAACTTGCAGTGCAGGAAACAAGTATGATTGGCAAAAGCCGTTAATCACCGTTGTATAAACTTGATATGTTCGATAAAGCTTGAGGAGTTTCCATTTGTTTTTGAAACCACATTTTGATGAGAGGTTGATGGCCGCCAAGTTGTCATTCCATACTTCAATCGCAATCCCAAGTAGAATAATTTGAAACCCCCACACAATAAACGTAATACTTGTGAGGCTTCACTCGAAAATGTATGAAAGCAGCTGAAATCCTCTACTTGGGCAGGAATGAGGAATCACATATGCGATCAAACTGGATGAAAACTGATGACATGGGAAGAGAAAGCACACCAACGAAAAAAACGGGTGGTACAAGAATCCCGGCAGAGGTGACAGCAATTGTGCAGCAAAGTTCTACAGAAATTCTACTCCGACTTGAACAACACGTTTCAATGATGGAATCAAGCAGTTTGTGTTTGTGAAAAATTGTGTTAAAGAGTAATGTCTTGTAGAAGGTTGCCTCATTAAATACGAGATTGATATATTATTTAAAGTTACAAGAAACTGGGTCAAGTTTAAATGTTAGAAATCAGCTAATTTTTTAATTCTCCCTAAAATGTGTATACGTATACCGCGTTTCGCAAAAAAACTTTTTGTATAAAACCGCATTTTAAATAATTGATGTTTCGGAAATCTAGTGCGTTTGTAGCAAATTTAAACGACATATGAAAATGTTTGATAAATATATTTTAGTAAAATTGACAGCTTTACTTGTATGTTCAGAAGGATCGCTTCTGTTGACGTTTAAACAAAATCTGTACATAAAGCTTATTTACTTATTAGTTTTGTTGTATGTTTTAAGCACATTAGGTCCGGCCACAAATTGTAGTAAATTTTTTAACGTATAGAATCCAATTCCAGATAATAGGCTATAATCCGAAAAGTGTAAATAAATGGTTAAAAATTATGCTGTTTCTTATCAATACCTGATGAAGTTGCCAGTTCAATAACGAAAGCTCGAATCCATATATGTTTTAGTCCGAAACATAAAACAACTCCGATGACATGCTTCAAAGTCAGTTAGTGCTCAGGGTACTAAATAGAGGCATAAACAAGCCCTTAATCAGCGGCCTAAAAAGCTTTTAATTAGCGGCCTAAAAAGCTTTTAATTAGCGGCCTAATGCCCTTAAATAGTGGTTTTTAAAATTTTGGTGTCTTAATTAGGGGCCTAAGGCGCTAATTAAAAAACCCCTCATTAAGGCCTAAGGCCCCTATTTAGGACCCTGAGCACTGACTGAAAGTAGTAAATAATATTAAGGATTTTCCCTTAACCACTTTTCTGACGATTAGTTGGTTTTCCTTAAATAATCCCCGATTTAAACCGTGCGTGTCAAAATGGTTTCCTTTTTAGTGGATTTTTTAATTCTTTACAATAACTATGAGCAGCACTATTTTTCAGTTTTCCGTTCCTTAATCTATGTTTTTCAGTTGTTTATTAAATTAAATGTGTTTGCGTAATTAAAATTCTTCAAAGATCAAATATACGTGGG
>LJIJ01004000.1:0-16476 GCA_001718145.1 Orchesella cincta | reverse complement strand
ATGAGAGAAGCTCCTTGAGAAAAATTGTATCAATGCGATTCTTACAATTCTAAAACCTTTCATGGAGGGCAATCGGATCCAATTCCCAGTAAAGTTGTGGGCGAACCGCAAGCTTCGACTTGCTTTTGGGCTCTATCTACTGATGGTTCTAGTTCTGAGCAATGCATACAAAAACAAAATATTACCGGCGATCACATTACCTCGCCGTGAACTATTCCCATTGATACATTTGAGTTGCTGCTTGCTTACTCCTTCAAAATTTTTAACGAGAGTCACAGCTCTAAGTGGCTTAAAGAGAAATGGGCAGTGGTTGTCTGTATTGGAGACTCAAGGAAGCGTCTTAAAGGTCACAATGATTTTATTTATCCCAGCGAGCTCTATTTTTTACACACTGGGTGAATACTCTCAGTATAATTTTCGGCTGTCAACCCCTCCACTTTCAATTGAGGAAAAATTATGCTCAATAAAACTTCGGTGGCATCCCGAATGGAAAGAAATGCTTCAAAATGGTTATAGCGCTGAGAAGAACTATAAAACTTTTACCGGATGTAATGGGACCGCCCTTTTTCTTCGCGGAGTTGGAAGCGATAGAACATACTTTCGTTTGATGCAACTACCCGAAAATAAAAATAAAGGCTTTCTTGAGAAAAAATCCATGTTCAATTTGAACTCGGGATAGGATTCGCTAGATGGGTAAGTCCTATTGTGCTAAGGAGACTGGAAGGTTGTACATCAGCGGCATTTTGATTGGTGGAGTGCATTCTTGTGCAGTTCATGTCGCAGTTGAGAGGTAGCAGTATAGACTGAAGCAAAGGATTCGACAGCATTGTTGTTGAAAATCCATCTAGTTTGGAAGGAAATATTGCGGTTATATTTTTGCTGTATCTTTTATGTCTACCTGTTTCTACAGTTGTTTTTCTGATAGAAGCACGCAAAATGGTTAAAAATCTAGCAAAAATTACATTGTAGTAAAATAAGTAGAACAGTTGTGAGGTGTCTGTCGGCGTGAGATCTGGAATATGTTAAGCATGTTGTATGAGATTTTTGGCGGGTTGAGTTATGATGAAATATTGAAATTCTGTCAAATTGTAAACTAGATGAGCACATATTTATACTGAAAGTATAGATAGGTAGAACGCCCATGTATTGCGTTTAACATTTAAGTGACTACTTATACCCATACTTTGACAGCTTAGTTATTCATTAGGGAAAAATTTGTTACTAATATAACATTAAAATATCACGTTAACAATAATTATTAAAATGTTACTAAATTGTACTATAATTAATACGTACAAACAAATTAAATACAATAAAGTAAATAAATTCACATACAATAAAATAAAAACAATACTACATATTACAATAAATATTTAATTAAAACAATTAAACCAAATACAATTATACAAGCAAAATAAATAGTACTAAACTTTTCTCCGACTTTTGCACTCAAAACTACTACTACGTGAACACAAGAAACCAAAAACGTAAAGGTTTTGCTATAAATGTTTGTAGTAAACCTGAAAAACTTGAATTCATTGCTTTCTTTGCTCATGAATTTATAGGCTGAATGCTCTTTAACTCTAACCTAAGACACTAAGACACTATTTGATGTAATCTTGCAGGTTAGAAACTGGTGTAAGAAACAAAACGTTCAAATTAAGCAAGACTTGCGAAACTTTTGATTATTACCTTTTTCTCAAAAAGCCGCGTTAAAATCGAACCAGGTTTCTCATGGTCTTTCAAATTCCGAGATCGACTTTTCCAATCTTCTTAGGCAATCGATTATGCAACTATGTGCTTATAACAAAGTTGCCAATTATTTTTGTGTCGCAAAAGTGGTTGAATATTTAAAATAAACTTGGGCATACTATTAAAGGAATAATTGGCAAATTTAATATTTAATGGACATTTTCCTTGTATTCAGTTGATCCGAATTCCATGAAAAATGTATTCTAGAAAGCTACAGTTTCAAGTCCTCTGCATACTACACAATATTTGATCAAAAAAATAATTTTCAAGATCATGACAGATACATTGTGACTTTAACGTTTTCCCACAACAAAAGCTCGTTTTCAAGAGGCAGATAAAATTGGTGGACTGTGATGATGTTTTAATATACTTTTCCTTCCATTTCCAACTTGGGAGACTTACAATCAATAAAATTTGGGCATTCAAATGTTTCTGATAAAAGAATTTATTCCTCAGTTTACTTTTTACTTTTAATAAGGCATACCAACCGGTTTATTCCATCAGCTAAATGAAGTTTTACACAAGTTCTCCCTCTCGCTGTAAATGGCGAAACGAGTCCATACTGTGGTGTTCTTTAACACAGTGATGATGGTGAATCTCAAATTCCGTCTCATAACCGTTCACTATTTTAGCTGGTGGTTTTACTTGGTTACTGTCTGTGGTTGCATTCCATTCAGGTCAGTTAAGACCTCTGATGGAAAGCGTTATACTGAAAACTATACTGCAAAAAGTAAGTTAAATGTAATCATATCATAATGCCAATCAATGTACTGTTTTTTTAGTAACATTAACATTTTATATGAACAGTAAAATGTTTGAAATCGTTTTAGACTATCTGCTTGTTCGGATTTGGACTTTAAATTTCACACTAATATTAACATTTATCTTCAAAGAGCATTACAACGAAATACTGATTACCGGGAACCAAACCTGCAAATTATTTGAAGTACTTCAAACCCTGATTATTTTAGCAAAACATTTGAACGCTGTTCTGGATATTACTTTTAGAAAACGAAACATTGAATACATGCTAACAAAATTTCAAAGCATCCCCACTGGTTTACTTGTGAAGAAACGAATTCTTGAAGGCAAGTGGAAATTTGTTAATTTCCGTTTGTTTAATGGGGTTTGGGCGTTAAATAAAGACATAACTTACATTTTTGAGAATGGCAGATTAGCAAAACTTTTTTACGAAGGAAGCCTAGTACTGTGAGTAAATGGGATTTGATACATTCAAATCTGTATTTTGTAACTATTAAAGTCTTGTGTTTTAGGATGATCGTATTCAAGAGATGGATGCTAAGACACGGTGTGAAAGAAGAATTCATTTTTTTTTTTTTTTTTTTTTTTTTTTCTTTAGTGACGCAAAGAATGGAGCAGGATTTTTGCAGGATTGGATAGGTCCGCTATTGGGCATTGTACCGAGGCTGTGTATTATATCAATACACTTCATTTCTCAGGTATAATAAGCTTGCCGTCACATTCGTTTACATAATAAAATAACCAACATTTTTTTTAAGTTTCTTTTATAAATTGGGATTTTAGTTACTGGTTCTAATCATCAGCGTTGTTGTCATCGGATTTTAGTAGAGAAAAAATGACTAAATGGTTTTTTTTTTTGGGGCTTTATTCTTAATAAAGTCAAGGTGAATTGGTATGAAAGCAGGGTTTGCTTGATTTGTATAGCTTACAAATGTCGCTATTTAAATATTTTGGTTATTAAATTTTTCTCCCCAATATTTAGCAGGGATAAATTTTGTAAATTTAACATAACTTCCTCAACTCATGAATTCCTTAAATTCAAAGAAATCTTTGTAATAGTTTTTTATAATTAACTCATCAAAATCAAGATTTTCTTCTTCTTTTACTCGGGGTTTGGTTATTTTTCAGCTATAGCCGTAATAGTTTACTGCCTTAATTACTTTAGTTCCCTTCATTTGCAACAAATCGTTGAATCGATACGGTACCACTCCGATAAATAACCAAACCCCGAGTTAAAAGAAGAAGAAAATCTTGATTTTGATGGAGTAATTATAAAAAACTATTACAAGATTTCTTGAATTTAAGGAATTCATGAGTTAGGAGTTATTTAAATTTACAAATTATCCGTGTAAATATTGGGGAGAAAAATTTAATACCAAAATATTTAATAGGACATTTGTAAGTATACAAATCAAGCAAACCCTGTTTCATACAATTCACCTTTGACTTTATAAATAAAGCAAAAACCATTTATGTCTACTAAAATCCGATGACAAACAACGTGATGATTAGAACCAGTAACTAAAATCCAATTTATTAAAAGAAACTTAAAAAATGTTGGTTATTTATTATGTAAACCGATGTGACGGCAACTTATTATACCTGAGAAATGAAGGTGTAGTTGATATAATACACAGCTTCGGTACCAATGCCAATAGGGACCATATCCAATTCCTGAAAAATCCTGCTCCATTCTTTTTCGTCACTAAAGAATTCTTCTTTCACACCGTGTCTTAGCATCCATCTCTTGAAACGAGTCATCTAAACACAACTTTAATAGTTACAAAATCAGATTTGAAATGTATCAAATCCCATTTACTCACAGTTCTGGTTCCTTCCGTAAAAAGTTGTAATCTGCATTCCAAAAAATTAAGTTATGTCTTTTATTTAACGCCCAAACCCTTAAACCCAAACGAAATTAACAAAATTTCCACTTGCCTTCAAGAATCGTTTCTTCACATAAACCAGTGGGGATGTTTGAAATTTTGTTAGCATGTATTCAATGTTTGGTTTTCTAAAAGTTAATATCCAGAACAGGTTCAAATGTTTTGCTAAAATAATCAGGGTTTGAAGTACTTCAAAATAATTTGCAGGTTTGGGTTCCCCGGTAATCAGTATTTCGTTGTTAATGTCTTTGAAGATAAATGTTAATATTAGTGTGAAATTTAAAGTCCAAATTCCGAACAAGCAGATAGTCTAAAACGATTTCAAACCATTACTGTTCTTGTAAAAAATGTTTACTAAATAACAGTACATTGATTGCATTATGATATGATTACATTTAACTTACTTTTTGCAGTGTTAGTTTTCAGCATAACGCTTCCATCAAGAGTCTTAACTGGCCTGAATGGAATGCAAACAGAAGTAACCAAGTAGAAACCACCAGTAAAATAGTGAACGGTTATGAGACGGAATTTGAGATTCACCATTCATCACTGGTTAAAGAAACCACAGTATGGACTCGTTTCCGATTTACAGGAGAGGGAGGATTTGTGTAAAACTTCATTTAACTGATTGAGATAAACCGGTTGGTATGCTTATTAAAAGTAAAAAGTAAACTGAGGAATAAATTCTTTTATCAGAAACTTTTGAATACAAATTTTATTGATTGTAAAGTCTCCCAAGTTTTGAAATGGAAGGAAAAGTTATTTAAACATCATCACAGTCCACCAATTTTATCTGCTCTTGAAAACGAGCTTTTGTTGTGGGAAAACGTTAAAGTCACAATGTTATCTGTCCATGATCTTGAAATTATTTTTTGATCAAATATTGTGTAGTATGCAGAGGACTGAAACTGTAGTTTTCTAGAATACATTTTTTCATGGAATTCGGATCAACTGAATACAAGGAAATGTCCATTAAATATTAAATTTGCCAATTATTCCTTTAATAGTATGCCCAAGTTTATTTTAAATATTCAACCACTTTTGCGACACAAAAATAATTGGCAACTTTGTTATAAGCACATAGTTGCATAATCGATTGCCTAAGAAGATTGGAAAGTCGATCTCGAATTTGAAAAGACCATGAGAAACCTGGTTCGATTTTAACGCGGCTTTTTGAGAAAAAGGTAATAATCAAAAGTTTCGCAAGTCTTGCTTAATTTGAACGTTTTGTTTCTTACACCAGTTTCTAACCTGCAAGATTACATCAAATAGTGTCTTATAGGTTCGAGTTAAAGAGCATTCAGCCTATAAATTCATGAAGCAAGAAAGCAATGAATTCAAGTTTTTCAAGGTTTACTACAAACATTTATAGCAAAACCTTTACGTTTTTGGTTTCTTGTGTTCACGTAGTAGTAGTTTTGAGTGCAAAAGTCGGAGAAAAGTTTTTAGTATATTTATTTTGCTTGTATAATTGTATTTGATTTAATTGTTTTAATTAATATTTATTGTAATATGTAGTATTGTTTTTATTTTATTGTATGTGTATTTATTTACTTTATTGTTTTAATTTGTTTGTACGTATTAATTATGTACAATTTAGTAACATTTTAATAATTATTGTAACGTGGTATTTTAACGTTACATCAGAAACAAATTTTTCCCTGACAAATAACTAAGCTTTCAAAGTATGGGTATAAGTAGTCACTTAAATGTTAAACGCAATACATGGCGTTCTCCTATCTATACTAAATAAATATGTGCTCATCTAGTTTACAATTTGACAAATTTCAATATTTCATCATAACTCAACCCGCCAAAAATCTCATACAACATGCTTCACATATTCCAGATCTCAGGCCGACATACACCTCACAACTATTCTACTTATTTTACTACAATAATTTTGCTAGATTTTTAACCATTTTGCGGCTTCTATCAGAAAAACAACTGGAAACAGGTAGACATAAAAGATACAGCAAAAATATAACCGCAATATTTCCTTCTAAACTAGATGGATTTTCAACAACAATGCTGTCCGAATCCTTTGCTTCAGTATCTATACTGCTTCCTCTCAACTGTGACATGAACTGCACGAAGAATGCACTCCACCAATCGAAAATGCCGCTGATGTACAACCCTTCCAATCTCCTTAGTACAATAGGACTTACCCATCTAGCGAATCCTATTCCCGAGTTCAAATTGAACATGGATTTTTTACTCAAGAAAGCTTTATTTTTATTTTCGGGTAGTTGCATCAAACGAAAGTATGTTTCTATCGCTTCCAACTCCGGAAGAAAAAGGGCGGTCCCATTACATCCGGTAAAAGTTTTATAGTTCTTCTCAGCGCTATAACCATTTTGAAGCATTTCTTTCCATTCGGGATGCACCGAAGTTTTATTGAGCATTAATTTTTCCTCAATTGAAAGTGGAGGGGTTGACAGCCGAAAATTATACTGAGAGTATTCACCCAGTGTGTAAAAATAGAGCTCGCTGGGATAAATAAAATCATTGTGACCTTTAAGACGCTTCCTTTGAGTCTCCAATACAGACAACCACTGCATTCTCTTTAAGCCACTTAGAGCTGTGACTCTCGTTAAAATTTTGAAGGAGTAAGCAAGCAGCAACTCAAATGTATCAATGGGAATAGGTTCACGGGGTAATGTGATCGCGGTAATATTTTTGTTTTTGTATGCATTGCTCAGAACTAGAACCATCAGTAGATAGAGCCCAAAAGCAAGTCGAAGCTTGCGGGTTCGCACAACTTTACTGGGAATTGGATCGATTGCTCCATGAAAGGTTTTAGAATTGTAAGAATCGCATTGATTAATTTTCCAAGGAGCTTCTCTCATAGAAACTGTAGTAAACGTTTTTTCTACTGTTATAGTGTTTTCCATCCCACCGAAAATTCTGACATGAGGCTCATTGTTATTATAGAACGGCAATGAAACCCCATACAAATCCATCAAAGATTGAAGAAAGTTCCGAAAATGCGAGCCCATCCACTTCTCCTTGTCCACAACTTACAAATTTTAGCTTGGAAAAGTGAATACGAAATGGAGCGTGTCAATTTTCCCATAATCGTGGACACAAAAAATGGGAGTGAGACGGAAATCCCCATTGCTGAGAAATTTCGCCGTTCCCGATTTATAACCGAAGGTTTGGTAGATAACATCATAATACGATACATTTCCCAGCACAGATTGCATCAACAACCTGGAATCGGTATCCCACGCATGTCTTCTAAGGTCGTCTACGGTTTGTACGAGACAAAATCATTTTATACGGAGAAATGTCCCTTAGTTCCTCCCTATTTGTTTCTTCCATAATGTTGAAAAGAGAGCCACTGAATGCTACGCCCCAAATGATGTTGTTTGGGTTGGAGTTAGCAACTTGGAGATTTTTCTGTATCATCGATGGTGAGTAATCTTTTCCGATATGTACAGGATAAAATGGAATATTGGGATGACAATGTCGACAAAAAAGAATCATTGATGACAGCTCGTAAACTTGGTTTTTTAGAGGTTGCAGCTCAAATGTAAACTCTTCTCGAGCAGTTGTCGTGTGGACGTAATTCATCCCGTTTTTTGAGGTTGCAAGTGACTGTCGCCAAGCTAGAATAGTGGGATAGTCTTCAGTTTGCATTTTGGTAATGATTATGTCATAAATGGGACGTGTTTTTATAAAGCTGTTAAGTTCCACTCCGTAAGTTTGATTGGGGTTAAAATAATAAACCCAAAACTGTTTGTAGGCGTGTGGAACTATCAGTTGTAATGGTGAGGAGGTGTTCTCCATCAACGTTTTCGAAAAACAATGGATCTTCCATCCGATTTGGTGGAAATAGGTACCAGTGAGATTCGCAGCGCCATGGTTTTGAGTTTGGAGTGTTATCGACGAGCGGAATGTCCAAACACTCTTTTATTTGCAGTATTGAATTACTTAGACAGTTCTCAAAACTGCTGATATTTTGGTGGCGAAATGGAACTTTTTCAAAGTGAAAGGTTCGGGTATGAACGTGATGGATGAGGTTCATGAGGTAGTAGTGAAGTCGAATGACGTCGTAGCGAGAAAGAATTATGGGGACCTGCAACTCCGGAATGTCAATTCCTCTATAGTTGATTATATGCTGGACACAATTTGAATCCGTTATGGCTGTGTGTAAATTGCTCAACTGGATATCCCTTTCAGTAAAACTATCAACTTTGCCGCTGTGTTTGCGAAAACCTGAATACTGTCGAGAAATTTCTAATGAACAAATGAATTCAAGATAGAAAAATAAAATGATAAACAAAAGTTTGAAAATATTTTTCCTGAACATATTGTATGGTTTGAGAATGAACACTTTTTTAATCAAGACTGTCTTTTAAAGGCCAAGTGTTGAACTAGATTATAATTAATTATGTCTTGGAAATTTAATTAAATTAATATTCGTTACGAAACACCAATCCTTTTTAATAGAATTAATGGATTACCGTTTGCTTCTATAAGAATTGCTTAAATGAATATTATTTAATCAACGAAAAGGCTTTGAATTTTTGGTGAAGAATACGTTTTAAAAAGAAATGTTAAATTTGCAGCATTGAAACATACTTTAGCTTAATGAATTAAGTACTTTAAGCAATTAGCTCATTTTTTAAAAATATTTGGCACCTTTCAAATGTGGGTAACATAAGAAACTTTTTTCTACACAGACGCGATATTGTGCTTACAAATCTGAACGAAACCATTTTATTCTGCTTAACTTTGATATAAGTGTAAATTAAATTCAATCTGTGGTAAAAATTTCTGCTCTTTATTCAAATGGGTTACAAAGGAAGTCAGTCCATTTGCAAAATCTGTCTGTGTTAAATATCAGAGTTTAAAATTTGATGGATGCAGTCGAATTCTATGATGACCGTATTTAAATGGTTTATTTGGATGTCTCTTTCAACCTCTTTTTTAGCTTTGCCTACGTCGGTTCAAAAATTTGAGTATTGTCGAGAAATTTAAATTTCGCGAATAGATTGAAAATCTAAAACAGAATGCTGGAAATGTGAAGTCGTAAATTTTTTGCGGGTCTGCGTCTGGGAATGGTTTCGAGAGCCTTTTTGAAATGCAGTCGTGGTAAGGAATAAAGGCTTTGCTGTTGTTTTTAAAAAGGCTTTATGTGGCAGTAAAAATTAATTGCTAATGAACAAGACACGCAATATCAGTTAAATTAACAATACGAGTTCTTGTTGTTGGTTTTTATCGCTACAGAATTATTAAAATTTAATTTTTTAACTTTACTTAAAAACAAATCGAGAGCTGTTAGAGTTGTTATATATCATCTATAGAAGTACGACTTACTTTGAAAAACAACTTATTTTGATTAGTTACACAACTTGTTTAGTGTGAGCAATACAACGCCTGCAAATGTAAGCAGCAAATGTTTTTATAGGGGCTATTGAAACGCTGTGCTGTTCGAAATGTTTTTAACAGAAAAGCCAGCACAATGTTTTTATGGTGCTAGTCGACGTGGGCTTTTATAGCGGTTAATACAATATATTATTTCAACAGCCGTGAGACCATCATTGCAAAACACTTCATTTCACTAATTACTTTACTTCTGCTTTGTTGTAATAACATTTGTACGAAGACGATTTGAAATGTTAAACATAACAAACATGTTTATTGTTGAGAAACTAATCATATTTTTGTTTTTCCTTTAGTTAAGGTTTATCAAAGCTTTAAAAGTATGCAAAAACCGAATTCTAATGTGAAATATAGTTAATCCCGGTTAGGATGATTGTGTTCATAAACCGGCTGATGGCGATACTCTACCAAAATCACAACGTCCTCAAAATTTATGTTGTTTTCGTATTTCATTAAAGATTTAGTTAGCGTTTCTTAGACTTTCAAGCTGCAGCAAAGTACATGATGTATCATGCCTAAAGTTGAAATGTATAAAAAATATTTAATTAAAAAAAAATCTTTAAAAAAGTGCGGGCACCGTGCAATTTTCTGCCCGGTCGCCTGTGACCTACCGTTATGTTTCTGCGCCCTGCGTTCGCCCTGGTCTGCAGTGCGGTGTTTAGAGGCGCCCATTGCACACCTCTACTACATAGAATGAACAACTCTAATAATGATTCGCACTATTTGGCAATATTCTCCCATACTATAATGGTATGGCCTATGCCAATGATGTATGGCAATGGCGTTAGGCAGACACCTAGATTTTCCCTAAATTACAGGAAATTGTTATCGGATTTGCAGCTTTTAACATGATCACATTTTGATTTAAATTAGGTCTCGTGTACTATTGAAAGCATGAACAGCAACGAAATTGCTATTTAAATAAAAGTTTAAAGTAATTATTTGGCCTTTAATTGTCAATATTTGAAGACAACAATTTCTCATTTTGTCAGTTATTAAATGCCAGTAAATGGCCGTTATTTTGCCTTCCGAACACTGACATCAATTGATCGCCGCGATCGATTTTGATTGATGCTTACCAGTAGATATTGCCTCCCGTAAACGTCCAGTTCATTTGGTTTATATTGAATCAGACCATTTGTAATTGTTTGTTTAGAAAAAACACCGCGCAATAACTTTTAGCAAAAACGAGCATCCAAAATATGCCCTTTTTTGGCCCACAAAACTAACCAATGTTTAGTATAAAGTATACTAGTTTTCTAGTATTCCAAAAGTATTTTTATCGCGATTTAACACCAAGTTTACATACAGAACGCTGGAAATAGGTAATTCGAAAAGCGAGGCCTATAAAAAATATACTAAAAAATAATGCAAAGCAATGTAGAGAGAATACGTCAAAATATAGCCCATAGTGCATCATGAACAATAGTGTGCACAAAGTTTGCTAAAGCAGTTATGGAAGTATGTAGGAATATCGTCGCTCAATTGGATACAAAGGGCAATCACGAGCGAACAATATAAGTTTGTTGAGCTCCAATTGACATAAGATTTGGCATGCATGTTCAGTTTAGGTATTTTATCACGTATATTGTTTAGTTAGTTAGTTAGTTTTTATTGCCATGAAGAGGGCCACAGCCCACCACACAATTGCCCACGAGTTCATATTTACATGAAGTACGATCAGGGAAAATATTAACATTAATTGTAATAATTATATTATGAATATAAATTTGTAAGTAAGTATATGGCGAGGAGAGTTGGAGGGTTGTTTTAAGAGTCCTTATATTTCACTTATTTATGCGCTTTTCACCCCGAAAAAAGTGCTTTATCGGGGGAGCTCGGAATAATATGCGACTGTCCTTCCAAATATCCAACTCTCCAATCCCCACGTATATTGAATATCAGGTCACAATGGGCTTTGTCGATTTGGGATAAAATTGAAGTTTTAATATTTATATGCGATTTAGCATGGGGAAAATTAAACGGAAAATCAAACTGTTATTTAGCGATATAATTTTACGGGCAATATTAAAAACCATGTTTTCAGCAAACGTGCGTGTTCTGTAAATACATAAAGCTACATTTATGTACATGACCAGGAATCAACAAACTATGTGATACTTTGTGTATGTTTGAGGCAGGAAACGTTCCTTCCATCAAATGCTCGACTCACCTTATGCTTTTACGTAACTAGAAATACATTATCCAATGCAGATGACTTCCAGTATTGATGTAAATTTAAATTTACCTAAATATTTTAAAACGTACAGTTTTTTTCTCAGAAAAATAAGTACATTTTATGTGTCTGATACTGCCACTGCGTAGCGTATTAATGGAATATTTGACGAAGGATTGTTGGTTTTCAGCCTTAATAGTGTAAGTTAATTCAAAATTATTACCGATTATGATGCTTTTGGTGTTTAAACGATAGACCGTATTTTAAAATCCTTTAAAAGCCCCTTCTGGTTAGTTTAATTTCCCCCACGTAAATCCCATAAAAATATTAAAACTTCAATTTTATCCCAAATCGACATTGATGCCCATTGTGATCTGATACTCCAATATAAGCCCCCGACCCTTTAAGTTGGCGGAAGGATGCCACGAACTTTTTGTCTCCGATTTTGCTGAAAATTTGCAGAATAGTGCATTTTGATGCGTAGATTACGAATCTGAAATAAAAGAAGACGTCACTCGATCGTGGCGCCTCCTAGAGGGAAAAGTTTTAAAAATAAACAATTTTCCCGTGGTTTTTCCTATAGGTTTTTTCCCACGATCGAGTGACGTCTTCTTTTATTTCAGATTCGTAATCTACGCATCAAAATGTACTATTCTGCAAATTTTCAGCAAAATCGGAGACAAAAAGTTCGTGGCATCCTTCCGCCAACTTAAAGGGACGGGGGCTTTACGTTATAAAATACCTAAAGTGAACATGCATGCCAAATCTTATGTCAATTGGAGCTCAACTAACTTATTACACTATTCCTAAGGTTTTAAGCTAATATAATAATTTACATTAAATGAGCAATAATTTGATATATAAAGTTAGCCGATAAATATTTTACTTCAAACATTACAAGCGTTTCTGTACAGTCCCGCTACTAATTACTTTATCCTTATAACTTGATGAAAAAAGCGAGCATTTGAAGCTAGCAGCCCGAAAGGAAATGACAGCGACAGACCCAATTATTAATGTCCTTCTTGTGTCTGGAAAACGTTCTCAACGTCGGGGACTTCGGTAATGGAATGGCATGTCGCGGCAGTACTAAAATCCGTGACACAAGAAGAAAATGCGCAATTGTTCCCTATAACTATGTATTAAAATAAATAATTGGTTTGAGAGGACTCCATCAGTAATATACCAGACGGTTATCAGATATTAAAAAAGCAATTTTCGTTTGGTAATGGGAAGTCCAGTGTCTGTGCGGTATGAGTTTTAACATTCCGTGTACATTTTTTGACTACCAGGCACGAAATATAAAGAAGCAAAAGAATCCAAATCCAAGTGAATAGAGAAATCATCCAATCTTTTCTTGTAAAATTTTGTAAAGTTATAAACTATAGTTGTAACGAATCATTGCTCAAATTGCTACTGTGAATGAAATTATGAAAAGTGTTTTCATAATACCTAGCTACTAAACTTGAAGCAATGAAATGTTTATTTATGTAATGGGTTTCTTTGCATACTCCGTGTATGATTCGCACTCTAATAATAACCGTGTCTGATATTTTCCCTTGGGTGAATGCAAACTGGGAGAATTACGTTATTTATTTTTATAAATCCAACCTAATTAACAGGGAAACTTTAGCTCCCAGTGCGTCTCTATTGCCAAGGTTCATTTCCATACAGCACGAGCATAGTAGTAGTGGATTTAAACGAGAGAGCTATAAATATTCAGACACTTTCAACATAGTCATCAGTTCTCTGCGGGATGGGTTTGAATTAGGTAGTTTGGAACACGCCATATTTGAAATAAGTGATGTTCTGGTACCTTCCAGGACAATGATTGTCTATGTTTGGAAAACACATCGTAACTACTCCTATTCACGAATTCCATCCATAAATCTTATTTTAGCCAAATGGGACCGACAGCTTTATATATTTCCCGCTTTGAAACTTATTCTCACACTGCCCCTAATTTTGACTGTCAACGTAATGAAACCATGGTTACGGTAATTTGCTCTGTTTACTGCTCTTCGATTCCAAAGCGTCTTACAGATTTTGAAGTTAAATTCTATCAACATTATATAACCTCCGTTCATGGAGGACTCTTCTGGAATGGAAATGAAAAGCTTGTACCAGAAATTGCAGAAGATGCTTTCCTTTTCATTAACTACGCACCAACAAACATGCATGCTGGATGTCTAAGTTCTAAAGTAAGAATGCATTTCTTTTGCCGAACAGACATAATGACTTTTATGGTTCTTGAAGCAACCCATAATTTGACACTATTTTTACTTCAAGACACGACAGCCAATAATGAGTTAGTTAAAGGTCATAAAACATACAGTGGTATTGAAATGGTTTCTGCCAGTGCCAGCAGAAGTCGAGTATCACTGTACCAAGTGGGACAAATGCAGTTTAATACATTTGATTCAAACACAATTTTATACTGGAGCATTGAAAAAGTTCAAAACTCAAATACATTTACATTTTCGATTTGGCACGAACCCTTTCCACTTGATATTTGGATAATTACCTTAACCACAATTGCATGTGCGGCTTTAAAATCCGAAATTCGAAATAAAGAACTGCTGTTTTTTGATTTTACAAACCACATTAGTAGAATATTTGGACATGGATCTACAATGAAGCCCCGTGACGTTACTGTTGTCTGTTCAATGGCGTTTTTATTTGGCCAACTTTACGGAAACGGACTAACAAGCATTATTACTGTTACTGTTCCACCAAAAGGATATATTAAAACGATAAAAGAATTTATTGATAGCGGCTATAAAATTCTTTATGACTTACATAGGGGTTACTAAATCCCCTGAAGTACTGTACGATTTGGAATTTAAGTCATATAATGTATCTTCGCAGCATGCGTTTTTCATGCTGAAGGAGCCCGTTAACGCATTTTCAATAGCGCGTATGGTAAAAGAGGATAAGAGCTGGGCGTGTCACATATGACCTCGTTATCTGTATATTATAAAAGATTGGTTATTAAGACGTTGGAAGATGAGTACAATATGTCCTCAAATTGGTTTGAGGTGGATCAAAAATACAACCAGCAACAATTCAACTGGAATACGAGAACAGAAAATCAGTATTGGATAAAGGTGACCTTACTTCGACTTGTTGCATCGGACTCCATTACAAATGGATGAGTGGTCAATATGGCATAAAATGTTGACGAAGAAACTGCACGAAGATTTTGTTAGAGAAGGCCCTGACACTATAGATTTGTCAAAGTTGCTGGGTATTACGGTAATTTTGTCTGTTTTCATTGGGATCTCGGTCTTTGTATTTTGTGTTGAGAAAAATCTTGTGAAGATTGTTTGCCGGAAATTCAAAGCGATATGCATTTATGTTGCTGGAATACTAAAAAATATGTTGGTGACTAAATCATGGGTCGAAGAAGTAGATTTTAGCAAGTAAATAAACATTCCCTGTTCTTTTGTTATAAGTGTATGGTAATCGTAAACTAGTAATGTATTAAAAAGTTAAATATTTAAAAATTTAAAACGCAGAAATAAATATAGTTACACGATGTATTTAAACCTTGCTGTAGTGTACTCCGAATATCATCCGTGAAAACGCCGTTGTCCATTAACAAAGCCACAGCTTTTTAGCCAGTGGTAGTAGAAACCATGTCACCAAGAAGCATGTACGTAATATATTTTTTTAACTACATATTAAAACAAATATTTGGGTTTGGGTACTCCATAATTAATTTGCATTATACCAGAGAGTTATCAATTAATAAAACAACTACCTTCTTTTGGTTATCTTATGTCTGTGCAGTAGTGGGCAAGACACGACGAATTTATCGAATCTTTAAGAGTCTACGTTCATTTGCTTTGACTACTTTGAGTAATTATAAAGCAGCAAAAATCGAATCCAAGTGAATAATGGCGATATTCATTCCATTATTTGTCAAACTTTGTCGACTTGGATTTCACATTTGTTACAAGTCACTGGGCAAACGGCGTGTGTATATAATAATTTAAATCTGACGTATTAGCAGTTGAAATATCAATAAATAGACATATCTAAGAAATGAAACTTGCAATTATGCACATAGTCGCAGAATGGTTTTTTTCCAGTTTGGTATGATTACTGAATGATTACGTAATACCGGTGCGCGTCTTTCACTCATTAAGATATAATGAGTGAATTTTGTGGCTCAATTTTAGGCGCAATTCTATCAATTGCCATGTTCATTAAATTTTGGTTCCGCTCTATAATTTCCTATAATCAGTTGTAATGTATAACTTAATTTCAGTTTGGAAGTTAGTAATTTGCTACCACGAACAATGTGGTGTCTTTTGCCATATGTGAGTGCGTATCAAATAAACAGTTGACTACTAAATAGACTGTTGTAGAGAAGTTGCGCAACCGAAATATATGATGAAAACTCAAAGCATGGTGTTCGCTTTGCAAAACTTAGAATACTATTATGTGCACACAGATATATCAGTTTCCGGTAAAAATGGACATGCATTTCTCACAACCACTTGTTGA
>LJIJ01003999.1:0-16477 GCA_001718145.1 Orchesella cincta | reverse complement strand
TCAAAAGTCAGTATTTGAATTGAGAAGCAGAACACTTGCCTAAATCCAATTCCCACAAGTGCCAGCTTGATTGCACCATTTTAATTTCCACAATTGACTAGGGGAACAAGACGCATGGCTCGCAAGATATTTGCAACTTCGTCAAATCAAAGTCAACGAAATCCACGATTTTCTTGTGAGCGAACAAAAACAGAGCCGTGGAAGGCGCTAGCCGGAGGATGAATATTCTTTGCGTTGGAGCGTTGCCCATGATAAATCATTTTCACATGCTAAATAGCAAAACAACCTTCATTAACTGCAAAGCAGGTTGTGCATCCCGGTCTCTATTTCAAGTCCAGAGCCTTCTTGCTACATCCAGACGAGGTACAACCAGAAGTTGAACACTTTGACTTTGTCCAGGGTCCTTCGCGGTGGTAGCCGAAGCGACGGAAGAGCCTTCTCCACCTCCCATATTGTGAAGCGGTTCTCATTTTTCTGCAAATTTAATCAAACTTTTGCCCCTTAAAAACCATTCTGATATTTTTTAATGTTATTAATCTGAATTGAATGAAATATTTACCTTATTAAATCAAAACGATCGGCTATAGCCTTCCAAACCACGACTCCACATCAGAGTCCAACTCACCATCCTCCGGGAAGAAGATTGAAAACACTTGGGTGAACAACTGACTTGGATTGGGGTTGTGACTGGCCGTTTTCGCACAATTGTTGGCTAAACCAGGCTG
Organism: Orchesella cincta; assembly: GCA_001718145.1. Lineage (NCBI taxonomy): Eukaryota > Metazoa > Arthropoda > Collembola > Entomobryomorpha > Orchesellidae > Orchesella > Orchesella cincta. The sequence goes on along the minus strand of LJIJ01003999.1, from coordinate 15,752 downwards.
GTTTGCAATGGTTTCAAAAAATGGATGCACCATCCTCAAGTAAATTGCAATGAACAAAAATTAATTACGATATTAAATGGCTTTTACACTATTTCAGTGAAAAATCACATTACAAACTCACTTGTTTTGACGTTGTGATGCTGAGAGAATGAAACAATAGGTTGCCTACGTTCACAACTCAGCTGTTTTGGTATACCTATTCTCGCTATGCTTTGCAGCTGTCTGAGCAGAGTGCTTGCTTTGGGGTATCTATACACAAGTATGCACGCTTACGCTCTACCTGGTCACTCTGTTGTCTGGGCTGTTAGATTTCTACACACAGTACTTACAATTAAAAATAAACAGAGTGAGCAGGTAGAGCGTAAGCGTGCCATACTTGTGTATACATACCCCAAGCAAGCAGCAACCGGATTTTCTCAGCTCATACAAGCTGCCGAGTGGAGATGGTTGCAAAGCATAGCGAGAGTAGGGATACCAAAACAGCTGAGAAGTGAAAGGAGGCAACCTATTTTTTCATTCTCTCATCATCACAACATCAAAAAAAGTGAGTTTGTTATGTGATTTTTTAACTGAAATAGGTAAAAAACGATTAAATTTCGTTAATAATTTGTGTTCATTGCAATTTACTTCAGGATGGTGCATCCATTCTTTGAAACCATTGCAAACCAGCCTGGTTTAGCCAACAGTTGTGCAAAACAGGCCAGTCACAATCCCAATCCAATTCAGTCATTCACCCAAATGTTTTCAATCTTCTTCCCGGAGGATGGTGAGTTGGACTCCGATGTGGAGTCGTGGTTGAAGCTATAGCCGATCGTTTGAATTTAATAAGGTAAAAATTTCATTGAAATTCATGTTTATAACTTTTAAAAATATCAGAATGGTTTTTAAGCAAAGTTTGATTACATTTTCAGAAAAATGAGAATCGCTTCACAATTTGGGAGGTGGAGAAGCTCTTTCGTCGCTTCGGCTACCACCGAAGGACCCTGACAACTCAAAGTGTTCAACTTCTGGTTGTACCTCGTCTGGATGTACAAGAAGCTCCTGGACTTGAAATACGACCGGGATGACAACCTCTTTCAGTTCATGGAAGGTTGTTCTATTTACAATGTGAAAATGATTATCATGGGCAACGCTCCAACCAAAGATATTCCATCCTCCGGCTACGCCTTCCACGGCTCTGTTTGTTCCTCAACCAAGAAAATCGTGGATTTCGTCGACTTTGAATTGGACGAAGTTGGCAAATATCTTCAAGACCATCGTCTTGTCCCCTTATCAAATTGGGAAATTAATGGTGCCAAATCAAGCTGCAACTTGTGGGGATGGATTAGGCAAGGAGTTCTCCTTCTCAATTCAAAACTGACTTTTGAAGGCAACGAGAATCTCCGCCAAGGATGGGAAATATTCACCGATTTTGTGATAGAATATTTAAGTGAAGAAGTTGGAAACGTGGTCTTTCTCTTTTTGGGAAATGCGGTAGCGGATAAATCAGAGTTAGTGAACGAAAGCCGGAATTTTGTTATGAAACTTTATCATCCTGCTCATTACACGTATGTTCCGGAGAGAAATGTCAAGTGGAATATGGATTGGAAGACAATGTTGCCTTTTATCAATGCGAATTTCTATCGATGGCAATCTTCCGGGAGGGAAATGGAGTATATGGTTGACTGGACGAGTGTTGGGAAGGTTAAGAAAAGGAAGGCGAGGAGGTTGAAGCAATGGAATCAACTTTTTGAGGATGTGAGGGCGGAGTGTAATTTCATTGCAAGAGGGTCACAGGTTACTTGGAGAGATTTCATTGTGAAAAGGAGTGTTCATGGATATTTAAGTTTGGAGATTAATTTGAATGGCGATGAGGATGAAGATGAAGAAGATTCTGATGACTCGGATTATTATTATTATTGAGTTAAGAAAAATTCCGGAATGTTAATTAAATTGTGTGCTATATAATTATTGGAATATAATATTGTGATTTAGAAATTAAGCCAAAAGTTCACACACACCCGTCCAGAACTGCTTGGCTTGAGTGAAAAATTATTTATTCATTAGTTAACGTATTGTATTCTGAATTTCATAAATGTTGTGTTTTTGGTTACTGAAAACATGAATAAAATTGTATTTTGATAACTCAAACACTTATCACTTTTCATCGTACAGTTTTTTTAATTATAAAAAGCCCATTATTTTATTCATTGCTAAGTTTCAACCATATAGGTACTTGGTTTCCATACTAAAAAACGCACACTGAGCAGAATTCTTCAGTACTTGAAACCTTATTAATGTAAAAATCGGCCTTTCGAACTCCAACTCCCTGGCAAACTACATTCATAATAAGTGCGGGTAGCTCATTGTCAACTTTTTCTATGTGAGTTGATCCTGAGCTGAAATGTAAAAAGAAGGTGCTAAAACACTACGTAATACAGAACAAAATTTATATTATGTTTTTTACGAACCCAATCCAATATGTTTTGCAAGGTTTCCGTTTCAACTGGACTTCGGAGTTCACATAGTCTGCCACAGCTTTCAACTGATCAAAGTTATCCTGGCTAGGGAAATTTCCATCAGTAAGTTCACATTTATCCCAGCTTTCTTCAAATGTTGCCTGCACAGTTATTCATAGACAAGGACACTTTTTCACTTGGAATTTTTATAATATGGATATCAAATTGTTTTTTAAGAAAAACACTTTACCTTATTGAAATCCAAATGATAGAAGTTTCCATTGTGTTCAAAGAAGTTTTGCATATTTTCAACTTTACTCAAGTTACGGAACGGAGGGAGTTTTTCACTTTCAAGCTCGGTTTGTATTTTGGAAATGCATTGGATTTGCATCAAACATGTTGCTAATAATAGTTGAAAAGCAAGCCAATATTTTTCCGGCATGGTACACTCCTCACTCCTTCAGTATTCTACAAAAATGTGCTTAAGAGAAGCAGAACAAAGATTTTACCTGTTTTGGGGTAGGTTGGTTTGGGAATGCGTTTCTGACAAGAAAACTCGGGAGACTTGAAATGAAATTGGGCATAAATAAGGAAATATCCCGTTTTGTGTCCCGTTCCTTCCATCCCGTTACACAAAGACTTCGTCTTTGACAAAAATAGACAAAGAGCCGCAAGTTCTGCACCCTTTATGTGTTAGTTGGTCCCTATTTGAAGAAAGCTGTACATTCAATGCAACAACATTTATAAATACATCGCTGACCTGACTGGAATAGGTTATTTCGCTCAAGGGAATATAGCACCCTAAAACTGAAGTGCAGAAAGAAACCACATGAATTCAATAGTGTGATGATTATGCTATTGAAATTTATCAGCATAGGTCTCATGAAAGCTTTCAAAGCAATGTGGAAATCATTTCAAAAATATTCTCACTGTAAAAAAATATTCCATATATAATAAAAGAAACCTTAGCCCATGAATATCATAGATATTTACCTATTCAAGTCTGGATTACGTTTCATTACGAATCACAATCCTATTGAAAGGGTTGCAGTAATTGCTGTTTGAATAAGTCAAACTGGCATGCAATTACTTCGAGTACTTTCAAGCATCAATACATATGACATACATTTAAAAAAAGTAATGGATGTTGTAAGCTTTTTTGCCTCAATGCTTTTCTCAGAGTTAGATAGTAGGCGCTAAACTACCATGAACAAATATATTAAATAATTATTTCAATTTTTTTTGGGAATGTTCGAACGAAAGAATATTCTTTTTTTCTCCATTTTTGAGAAGCAGACTATTTTTTGGAAAATGCTAGCAATTCTAGCTTCGCAACATGATGTAAACTTGTTGATAAGGTACCTTAAATCTTGTACTTATAATGATTTAGACGTTGAACATCAGCCTGAACATTCGCTGGATAAATGTCCATTAAAAACCTGCACACTTAAACGACTACCCGAATTCAAATTGTCTATGATTATTCAAAATGCATACATATCAAAAACTTTCAATAGGGTCAAACTATTCCACAAATATTTGAGTTATTTTTTCAAAGAACCTATCTATTTGTTCCCATTTTCTAATAAAAAGGGTACATTACTTCCAAATTGATTTTTGGACAAAGCATTATTCGTCCACGAACCAAGCTGGCGCGTGTATCATTCGTAAGTTATTTATCAAGAACAAAAAATTGAAATGCAAAAATATGGAATATTGCCTTTTGTACAAAAAAGCGTTTACCCTATTAAAAAATAAATTTTTGATAATCAAAAGTCAATTTTAATGGTTTATGGTAATGGTAACAATTATTTTTAAATGGTGGTTAATTTTGTATCCGAGATCATGAACTGACTAAATAAATCTGAATAAATTGCAAAACGCTTTCTCTTGAGTACAATTTTTATTTTTACGTAATTTTTATCAATTTGCATGAATAACACGTTTTTACTCTAGTTGTAGATATAACTATATTTTTACAGGAAATGTGAGAAAAAGATTCATTGTGATTTCTACTGGGATTCCCAGCAGAAAAAAACAGTTCGTACCAACATAGCTGTAACATGGTGTTGAGATTTTTGCAATACGCAACGTTCGAGCATACCTTTTTCCTAGTTTAAATTTAAGAAGATTCAACGTCACAGTTTCATTCAGTTTTCTAGAGTTTATGGCAATATCAGAAGCAAGCATTACAAGCACAATGAACATAATAACACCTGCGATTGAACCGAAAGTTAAAAGGCTAATGAACTCAAAACTGACACTACTGTGGAGTACAATCGTTGTGTAAATCAACACGCTCAAGACGGAAATAGCAAAACTGTAAATGATGAGAACCAAGAACCCAATGTGTTTTGACCATATTTGAGTTGTCAAAATAATTCGTCGTTGAACAAATGTAACTTTAATTAATAACTTTTCCAACGCATATTTTGTCCCTTTCAAGGGTTCATTCATAAGTGGGTGATGCTCAACATATTTTAGTTTATCAAAAAATCATTACCCACGTCAAGAATAACAGTTATGAACCGTTATAAAGATGAGCCACCTAAATTTAAGGACTATTGGAAACGCATAGAACGAGTATCGAATCAGAATAGAAACTACCCATACAATAACACACGGACCATTTTTGCGCTCTACTTCTAAAAATGGAGCCAGTGGATGAAAACCAAGAATAATTCCAAAAAATGGTGCGGCTATGCCAACTAAAGAAAAGATAAACTCAATAACAACAAACGCCATCCCAAGAAAATCTCGATAGAACGGTTTGAGAGGACGATCCTTCCATCCATGTAGTTCATTTACAGATTCCGTTCCTTGTTTGAGGGTGTCGCTAAAAAGGGCTGCCATTTCTACTCTGTGTTGTGTATAATACGTGGCAAACAGGAACATTGTTCCAAATGTGCAAATTTGAACTATTGCGTTAGTAGTTGAATGTAGTAGAAAAAACGTTCACGTTTTTCGGGCTGAAGCAGCAACAGTTTTGCAGCAAAGAAAAGATACAGAAGAAAGCAAACACCGAAAAAATGTTGGCAGTCCATATCCATATTTTTCCTTTCGTATCTGACTCTTCGTTTTGCCGGTGGGAGATGGATGAGGTAACAGTTTGAACTTTGAGGGATTCCATTTAAAAGGAAAAGCGAAAATGTCTTCGTATAATTCAAATATGATTTTAAATGTGTACGATTGGAGGAGAGTGCCCATTTCGTTAAGTCTAATCGCTTTGTTACTTTCTGAACAGCTATTAAATTAGCAGATACAAACACAAGTCAAATTAAAACCACCAGTAGTTTAATAAGTCACTGTTAAAGAAGAGTACGAGAAGTTTCGAACTAGACACTTCTAGAGTCGGGCTTTAACTAACTTTATTGACGAACTGCGTTTGCCTTCAGCTTCCGAACAAGAAGATTCGTAAATATGCCTGATTCTTCATTTGCGTTTGATTGCGGATTTTAAGCTTAACTTTCGCGATTCAAACATTCAACGCTTCCGAACAAACGCAACTGCAGTCATATCAGATAAGACGTAATTTGAGTTCACAAAACTTAGGTTTAACATTCCATTGCTTCATTTTTGATTGTTTGCTCACCGAAAAATAACAAGCAATTAGTGACGGAATGGACTTTCTTGTTAAGTTTCTGTCGGTTTTTAATAGCTTACATGCTTCAATTTTACAAAAAAAAATCAGTTAACAGGTCCAAAAAATCCTTAATCGATTTCTGAGTTCGAAATAAATTGCTTTTGAAAGAAATCATTTATATCTTCGTTTCTCATGATATCGAAAAACACAACGACAGACATCCAAAACCAGAAGGGTTTATCCAATAATTAAAAGCTCCAATTGTTTAAACAATCAGCAGCACCAAAACGAGTTTTGAGCATTATTTTGAACCAGGTATGATTACTGCTCGGGTTTACTTAAGAAATTAATTAAAGGAACAAAACGATTTATGATATTTTGTAATCTCAAACGCTTTCGCAACAAAAATGCTGCAGCAGACCAACAAATACAGAAGCTGGTATGCTACAAATGAAGGTAAGCTGAACCGACAACCTATCGAGCCTTTTAATACCGTTGTGCAGCTTCCTGGGGATAAATATTAAGAAGCTTTTAGCTATTTTTTTTTGGAAAATTATGATAACACGGACTACGTGAATGGCCGACGTATAGAAGCATCGTTTTTGTTTATTTAATTACTATTTAAGTTTATTTATTTATTCACAAACCGTTCACACGAAGGTTGGAAGCATACAGTCTGAATAGCACCACGATTAGAAGTACAAATATGCAATAAAAACCCCAAATAAAATGACCAACTTTGAATTATACAATTTGGAAGATTTTGATTCTGGTATTAAAACATCTCCATCAAAATCATTGCAGTTATCTGTTTCGCATTCAATTGCACTTCTTGCAACGTTTGATCCGTGCTCCGTATCGATTAACTTGAGTAAATCCTTAACATTATATTTCTTTTCCAGGCATGTGCGATATGACGATTTTATTTTGTTGACGGTTCCATTGGTCGTTTCGTTGTGCTCTATGAAAATTGCAATACATTTATATTCCAAATTGGGTTCGTCAGGATTGGAGTGGTAAATTCCTCTTACTCCATATTCCGATTCATAGTAGGCGTTCTCGAGATGGCGATGATTGGCGCAATCAACGCTCAACAGTGGATCCGCAGTCTTTCCCTGGCTGCAAGATGGATGGTCATTGAAGGGGAAGTTGTAAACCAGGGGGAACAGCTTTGGAATTTCTTCCGTTTTTGGGCTGTCTGGATTGATAGCTTCAATGTACCCACAATCTATACATCGCAGCCCTGCAAATCCACAGAAATTTAAAATAGTGAGCTTTTCAATAAAATGCATTCAAAATTACCTTCGGTGACTCCAAGAAAACCAAGGATGAACACCAGTTTCAAAAGTACAAAAATTATACGCATTTTAGAAATACAAATCAAACGCTTTTGGGGTGGAAAAATCTTGCTTGTTGGATGTAATAATGAGGACGTCTAGATGAGTAATGACGTTATTCATTTAACGCATTAGCAATTAAAGAGCAACTCTATTAATTTTAACGAAAGTCAATGTCAATGAGAAGGCATTGCGACAGCAAATTTATAGTTTTCGAATGGGCGCGTGGAAACAATAGCTAATTAAGCTTCTGCATCTTGCAGGATTCTATTTAGAGATTTAATTCAAGGTAAATAATGCTCATTGATGATGATAACGGTTTTTGGTAAATTGCAACCGTAATACATGATAAAAATGATGTTGAAATGATGAATAAAATCCGTTTATAAAATGTTATCGGGTAATGAGTCATGAGATAAAGAGCTATCCGGTTTGTAATTTTGATATTTGTGGCATTTATTCATGTTCATTTACCTTGCACTGGCCAAAACTGGACAGACTTAGAAAAAAATGACATTCCTACTCAAATCCGATTAAAATGAAAAATCATTATGCTTGTATTCCTATTTCATTTAGTATGATTTTGAAAAGTAAGCGAACCATTTTGTTAAAAAGTATTCAGTTGTGCATAGAGTGGTGTTGTTGGAAACATGTCAATCAAATTCGCTATTAAATAATAATGTTTAGGAAACAAGTATTTGCATGATTTTATATCGACGAACTATTGCCACAATATTATTCTTAATTTTATACATTCATAAAAATACTAGTAGTTTCAACTTGTTACCGATAATCTACTAAAATAGTCCACTTCAATGCTCATTTTTTGTTGTAAATTCGTACTAGCATCTGGTATGGAGGAGTAACTGATTGGTGACCAATTGGTGTTTAAAATTCAAATGCCGGCACTTGTACACACATACGGGTAAGTATCTATGTCTGCGACAGTAACATTTGCATAGGGCGGTAGATCAGTAATTTCAGTAATGTTGCCGAAACCGGGTTGTAGGGGGACATTTTCTGGTGGAAGTGTCCATATTGTTGTTACTGGTGCATTTGTCATTGGACCAGTTACTTTAACAGCTTCCGCTAAATTAACTGAATTACTTGCGGATATTAAATCTCCACCTCCTTGTTGGCAGGAAGTCCTGGCCTCGGACAGTGTTACCTATAGATTTGCAGTTGGGTTAAAAAAATACAATTAAAAAACCGCTACGTTAAAATAAACAATGCTTATATACCGGCTTAGCGTGGAACGTCACTCGAAGTTTAGGTGGATTGCTCAAGAACACTGCGTCGGGGTTGTCTGGTCGTCCCACAACAACAGATCCTTTGAAAAGGTTTAAAAATATATATTTAAATATTTATGCTTGATTTCTTTTTAAAGTGTTGTCAATTACCCTGGCTTTCTATCGACAAGGCTATTAAACCCGATAAAAGAAGTAATAAAAGCTGTTCTCTCAGCATTTTTGAGTGTGTACTTCCTTACAATAGAAAATACACAGTATTATATCACCTGGTGAGGTGAATGTCTACTGAGATACTGAGCCTACTTTTCAGAGCAGTGGCAACGGGCACGGCATCCGCTATATGTAAATCCCGTTTTACAATTGAGTCCAGCAACGGACTTCAAAAATATGCATACTTTTCACACAACAAAGGTGTTCTACATACATGACAGAGAACCGTTCAGTGAACGGAGCTTCATGATTATATTTAGCTCATTGAAACGTGTTCAGGCAATCGAATCTGTAATAAGAGTTCATTTCAAGACGTATTTGTTTCGTTTTTCTATGCACAATAGTTTATTTTATTGAAGGACCATCAAAATTCTAATGATTCTGAGTAAAACAGGGTTGCTAAAATAGATTAAGAATATTATTGTTTGATTGCTTCCATCATTATCACGTACATATTCAACAAAGGTCTTCACGACTTGTGAATGAAATCGGATCATTTTATTCAATAGGTTAGCCCATAAAGACAAATATTATTGAATCGCAATTTAAGCAATAAACATGTATTTTCATGATTATGACATTTTTGTGATTGACTGATTACATTATAATTTGAATTTTCAGCTCACGAAATGTAGTTACATAACCATTAAAGTAATGTATTTATGTACTTTACTTGTTTTACCTTACTCTAATACAGCTAGCCTTGCAATTTTATGCATCATTATTTACCACAATATTTTTAACTATAATGAAGTTTTGTTTTCTAGTCTCCACCTAAAACCCAAGAGCAGCTACTGCCCAACCAATCCATAAAACTAAAAATATCACAATAACATTTCCAGTCATTCCAGGTTTAGTCACAAATACATCATTCGATTCTAATTTCAAAAAACCTTTTAAATTGAAACAAAATACGTCATTTAACATATTCCAAATGCAACCTGAGATCATTGCCTCAACTCGTTGGAGAATCCTATCAGAAACCCATCCTTCTAAAGACATTCCATAACCTTTTCTCCCAAAAGACTCCTTTCCAAAGTATGCATTTCGTCAAGTGATAATCACTTGGTACGTTTCAATTGACCTAAACAACTGCTGTTCGCTAGCTCTTGAAATTGTGCAATATAATTACTTCTAAGATGATGCTAGAATTTTATAGAACTGCTTGATGTTAACTTTTTTGCGTGCATGAACGTCATGAACGTCATGCTTAATCATTTGTATGCGATAAAAGCTGGCTTAGACTACAATATCAGCTGCTCGAGTTACAAAAATCAATTTGATTACTTTGTTGCGAAACCGTTTTAACTACGAAAAAGCATAAATTGTTTTGTTTCTCTATTATAATATTTAAGTAAAAACTGAACAGTAACCATACCAGATTTGAAAAAATGCTCAAAACTCGTTTTGGTGCTATTAATTGTTTTAAAATATATAGAGCTTTTACTTTTTGGATAAAAACTTCCTGCTTTCGGATACTCCCTTGTGTTTTCCATGTCATGCGAAACGAAGATATATATGATTTATTTAAAAAGCAATTTATTTGAAACAAGGAAATCGATTTAGGATTTTGTGGACTTGTTAACTGAAGACTTGTTTTGTAAAATTGAAGCATGTAGTTTATTAAAAATCGGTGGAAAATAAGAAGAAAATCCATTTCGTCATAAATTGCTTTGCTTTTATGTGACAAACAATCAGAAATGGAGCAATGAAGGGAACGCTAACCCCAAATTTTGTGGGTTAACATTTAGTCTTGTTTGATATGACTTTAGTAGCGCTTGGTTGGAAGCCTTGAGTCTTTAAATCGCTCAGTTTAAGTTTAGAATACACAACTTAACGCAAATACAGAATCAAGAATATTTACGAATCATTTCAAAAATCAGAGGCATCAGAATGTGGACTGCACTTTTAGAAAAGGCAATTAGGATCCACAAATTTCTTTTCCAGTACATGGCTCCGCTACCATACGAGTGGAACAAAGAATTGACAGTTGTTATAAAAAAAAAAAATTATCCCCTACATATTCTTCTTAATTCTTCTAACTTTCGATGGTTTACTGCAGTTGCAAGTTTTTACAGTGTTTTTACTCATTACCTGGTTGCCCCAAGGCTTAACTTTCATCAAGGAAAATCCGGCATGTTATTACTTGCCGGGGTTCTACTCAGCATCACTATAGCAGTTGTTTTAGACATTGCCAGAGATTCGTATGCTATTAAGGGAATCAACCAATTTTCCCATTGGATGGAAGATGCGTAAAAGGTACGTTCCATAAAAATCATAATTTCAAAAAAATATTTTTGTTTGATAAACAATTTTGAATCTCTTTTAGAATATAAGGAACCAAGGACTAATGCGTTATATGATCTTGTAATAATAATTATCCCTTATTCGCTGCTCCTCTCCCTTTGTTATAATGTTCACATCACTTTACTACAGCTTTGATCCATTTTACGCCGTATTTGAAGACATTTTGGGTAACCTGAGGAACGAGAAGTAGGCCTAATTGCATTCACATTCATAATTCGCTGCATTCTTTTGATGGGAGGGTTTGAGTGTGCCAGAACACTTTCCTATTTCGGCATCGTTTTTTGGCATCATTACATGTTGCTACAGAAGTATTCTGCTCCTATTTCAAATTCCTTGTCTTCAATCACGAATTGAATATTACCAGCAATTCGTTCTATTATTTGGGTGCTTTGCTCCGTTGATCCAAAAGCTCATTTCCGTTGTCATCAGCACATTCTTTTGGGTCTTGGTTATGAGTTTTTGGTTAGTTTTACGAGGATTTGATAGAGTGCCGTTTCCATTATACATTTTGATTGCAGGGATGGCGATCTCAATATTTGCAATTCACATACTAATAATTGATACATTTTCTAGGCTTAGCGGTAACAGTAGGGAACTCATAAAATTTTTGATTTTCAAGCAAAGCAACAATTTACAGCGTCGAAAATAAAAATCGGACGAAATTAAAGGTAAATATATTAAAGGTTAAAGCACAGAAACCGATAATGAGCATGTATGAGCCGTTCATGAAGATTAATGAGGAATTTGTGATGACCATTATCACAACGAGTTAGGAAGACTTTTTGATGCTCTCATGTTATTTACATAGGTTAATTTAGTAGTTGACTCCAATAATATTAGGTAACAGGGGAATCGTAGAAGTTCAATGCAATGAATTCAAAGCAATCTCGTATCTTCATGCTGGCGGAAAATATTTTGGCTTAATTTAGAACTTATTTATCTAAATCTACTTTCTAAATTCTTTGGGATATTGAGTTTTCAGCTGAACAAAGTTCGCCAATTTTTAATCAATAATTTTTTCAATAAGTTTCGAATAAAAAAATATTTTGCGGTCAACCTGTATAACCTTTATGTACATATGAACAAATTGTATGGCATATATGTAGATGAAACATATCCAATCTCAATAAAATAAAGAACGTTAACTCAAGGTTTTATACATTTTTAAACAATTCATCGAACATTGTATTTAGTTTTCGTACATAGTAATATCATTGGTCAAAATAGCTTCCGACATGAATACCAAGCCTAACAATTACACTATACTGCAAAATGAAATTTAGCAACTAAATTCCTTTTTGACTGACTACGAACCTCCTACAATGGGAGATTGTACATGAAAAATTTGGAACTGCAGAATTTGAAAAAAAATGGTTTCTTACAGCAAGCATCGTACTTCTCGTTTGTCGCACTTGATATTATTCTTCAAGCTAATTCCTCAAAAATTAAAAATTCATATTTGTTTGACGCAACTAAAAAATTTGCTTTTTCGATGTTCCTGAAAATTAAAATGCAAACATTTTATCACTTAAACCTGTATAATTCCATTCGCTCACGAATTGCTTATCATTGTCCTGCATTATCAATAAATTTGGCTTTACAGAGTAAAATGACGTTACTTTGATGTATTACGCAGACTTTATTCATACCTACAACAACTTGGACTTTTTTAATCCAGATAAGATAAATGAATGAGTGACATTGATCAATGAGTTGATGAGGTAAACCAAATGTGCTCTTGGCCGCACAAACAGTTATTTGACGATATCACACAGCTAAAAGTTTCCGCTTGTGACGTCAAGCCTATCATTTATCGCTTTTGAAAGCTACTAGCTCCTAGCCGCAGCACGCTGCGGATTTTTACATTGTGCAGTCCGTCATTGTTTATTCCATCATTTGCTTATTCCGTCATTTGCTTATTCCGTCATTTGCTTATTCCATCATTTGCTTATTTCATCAGCTACGCTGCGAAAATTTAAATGTCCGCATGACCGAACCGAAGATAATTCCCCAGAAAACCTTTTACGCTACCGTATTACATTACTTAACATAACACACTTTTTATAAACACACACTGCATTCATTTTATCATTCAAGTGGAATGTTTCCAGCCAATTATTTGGTGTATTATTTCTAAACCTTTTCTTCTTGTTTATTGTAAGTTTATTGCTTGCTGCGGAGTGTTAATGTTACTTAATAACGTATTTAATTGGCTCCGATTCTTGAACTGTAAAGTCCGATGCTTTAGCATGTAGAAAGGTGAAGTTTTTGGTGACAGGTCATTCTTTAAACACGTCGATTAACTGAAGTATCTCAAATTACAACAATCTTAGCCTACCTAACCAAACACAACCTGTCACAAAATTCTTCACCATGACTCACGTTAGTTTACGGTAAAAACTTGGCGACAGCTGATGGTAAGGGGATCAGTGAAACTGAGGCATTGATAAGCATGAGCAAGCCATGCCCGGCAGATTTCAATTGACACGCATCAGGCGTCTCTGTAACAATTCAAACGCTTTGATGTAAATATTAATCGCAAGTCAGTCATTAGTTAAAGCGGAAAGCATTGAGAAAGTCAAAATATATGTTCAGTTTCAGTAATTAGCATTTAAAATCTAGGGAATAGTTACCTCACTCACGATATTACCGACGATTTCTAACAGTTCTTGTGTCAAAATGAGTGCTTTTTATAAAGGAAACGTGAGTTACGTAGAAACCATCGTTGATTGTTTGGTTTTTCCCCTAAACTGCCAGTCAAGTTATCCAGAAAATCTAAAAACCGTGCCAGTACAACTATTAAACGCTATCAATAACAACAACAATGAAATCGATCTAATCATCTGTGCAAAAAGTAAACAAAACATGCTCTAACATTACTGACATGGATAGGGTACCCTGCACATTATAAATCCTATGTGACTTTCAATAAAAACGTTCCAGAAAAATGGGGACTGGAGGTAAACTCACTAACATGAACATGTACTTCACTTAAATGAATAATAAACTATAATGGTTGGCCCCCATATTATCTTGATAACGTGTGCATGCTACCAACAATTTGTATGAATAGTCCTTTCTGGAAACTACAACTTTTACATAGGGCCAGATACCCCATCCATGTAAGCGTATGAGTGTAAGCCGTGCATCGTTCTTTTCGCTCTTAATATATTAGATTCTATATAGGATTTAGCATTAGAAAAATTTTTAAGATGGGATTTAGCATTAGAAAAAATTTTATGATGGGATTTAGCATTAGAAAAAAATTTAAGATGGGATTTAGCATAAAATTTTAATTAGCCATTTAATGGCTTTTTTGCTCTTCGGAAAATTTGGTGGCCCTTAAAAGGGCCGTTGGCTAACTATCATTTCATTATTTGGTGGTGGTCCGGTGGGCTGTCCGATCGTGTCCGCAGTTTTAATTTGTGGGGTGGTTATTGCGCCGGTGTTTGGCGAGGCCTGATGCCCAGCGGTAGGATGTGCCGCAATCGCTGCAGGAAAACCTCACTCCAGAGTGCTGTGCCATGTGCATACTTTTCATGGGCGTGTTGTTGAAAACACGGCCACAAATTTCGCACTTGAGATGGTGTGGGGCACTTGGCATCCAGCATCCAAGGGGTTGTGGCACAACCGGAAGGACAACGCGGCAATCCCCATCCTCACAGTATGGACAACGGACTTGAACTCTGGATCCATAGTCCTGCTGCTTCGAACGTACCCAACGTTCCAGGCAGATGATGTGATGGTGGTGGTTGCAGCCATTCGGAGTCCCAATCGCTCCATTCTCCAGCTCCCCCGGCGTGAAATCTTCCAGACAACACCCACAGGTTTTGATATTTTCAGCCATGATAGAAAGTATCTTTCAGAGTGATGATCAAACCGCTAATGACACATGCTGGAAAAATTTCAGCTTTTATATGTGTCATTTTCCGTTTGATCATCAGTCTTAAACTTTGGTAAGGAGTTTCCAAAATATGAATTTGAAATTGAGTTCAATTAAATTATATTTGAAGAGATCACCCTTTTCAAGTATAATCTAATTGAACTCAGTGCCAAATTCATATTTTCTTTTGGTTTCATCTCATTTTTTAATGTCTTTCATGTCACTAAAAATACGCCCAAAAAGAACTCCCTCTCACCACTTTACCTTAATTAAGAAGTCCAATTCACTTTTAACCTTAACATAAGAAATCTCTTCGAGATTCTTAGTGAGAATTTTTATTTCTTGAGGTAGAAAGGTAAATGATTTATTGAATTATCCAATTTACCTTTCTACCAAGAAATAAAAATTCTCACTCGGAGGCTCGGAGAGTTTTTTTTATTGAGGTTGAAAGGTAAATTGATTTATTGAATTATCCAATTTACCTTTCTACCTCAATAAAAAAATCCAACAGTGAAGGTTGCAGCCAAAATAGCGCTGAGCAGACTGCAGGTATGCTAAATCCCATGGTACACTTCCGAATGTTAAATCACTTAACAAACCTAGTGTTGAGCAGACCGCAGGTCTGCTAAGACAGTTAGGTTAATTAAAATATATGCGTTACGCTGCTGCCTTTACTTACCGGCCACCCCGGCTCTAGCAGCTAAATAATTTTACCGTTACCGGTCACACCGGCTCTAGTTATTT